>CABHPP010144848.1:0-44003 GCA_902168425.1 Peromyscus attwateri | reverse complement strand
GCTAACTATCACAAGCACAGTTGTGCAGAAGAAGAGCTAACATTAAATTAGAGGACTCACACTGCCCTCTCTCCAGAGTTGTTAAATCTATAGTGTGGCATCAGCACAAAGACAGACAAAAGACAAGAGACCGAGAACATTCCAGAAGCAGCTAAAATGAGATGACTGCTTAAGTGTGCATTTAAGAGCAATATATTTTAGAATAATGAGTAGAGGATAGAATTTAAAATTATGATGCTGGGCCAATTATATATCCGTATAAAAATAATCTCCATGCTCAGCTTACAATATACACAAAAGTCAATACCAGAGACATTTCTCATCTAAATGTAAGACAAACTAGTAATGATTTCCAAATAAAATCATAGCAATATACTCATGACCTTGAATGTGATAGACTCTTGAATAAGACATAAAAAGCAACAGATGGGTAGATACAGAACCTCTTCAAAATTAAGAAATTTTCTTCAATGAACTATTCCATTTGAAGAGTGCAATAAGGCCACCCAGGGGGTGAAGGAGCTTGCCATTCAGCCTGATGACCCAAGTTTGGTCTCCAGGACCCAGATGGCAGAAGGAAAGAACTAATGCCCACAAGTTCTCCTGTGACCTTCACAAGTACACCTGTGTGCACACACACAGGCACACACAGACACTAAATGAACAAAAAAAAAAAAAATTCAAAACAGCAGATTGTAAAAACTAGACTGGGGTTCAGTGGTACAATGTTTTCCTAAAATGTTCAAGGCCTTGGAGTCTATCCCCAGCACTACAGAAAAAAAAATGAACAAACAAAACAAAACTACCCAAAAGTAAAAAGTATAAAGGTGAGCCAAAGAGTGAGAGAAGACACTGGAAATATGCACCACCACCACCACCACCCCCGGAAGAGAATCAGGTGTGATGCTTTAACTACACCAGCAACACAGAAACCAGTTTGCTATGGTGACTCACACCAACAGGAAGCAGGGACAGCCACTGTGCTCATCCTCGAGGATCCCTTCAGAACCTACCAACCAGCTAAGTTTTCACCCTAACGGTCTACAAAACAGAAACTCACAACCAGAAATAGAAAACAAGGCTTGGACAGATATTTCACACCATAAAATACCCCAAAAACTACAGAAGTTGAGACACGAGTTCAACTTCATTAGGTAAAAGGGAATGCAAATCTAAAGAACAATTGGATGCCCCTATGCCCCATTATGTTTGCATTAAAAACTCCAGTTGCTGTTAATACTCCAGTGCAACCCCAGGGAGACTTGTGAATTGGTACAAGCACATTAGAAAATCATTTGTTGAAATGCTAATGAGGCCATGGGCAAAGAGGAACCCTTATTCACTGCTGGCAGGAGTGTAAACTGGGGCAGCCACTATGGAAATTAGTATGGAGGTTTCCCAAAACACCAAAATAGAACTACCATATGGTTGAGCTATACCACTCCTGAGCATACACCCAAAAGACTCTAAACCCTCCAGAGATGCTTAAACATCCATCTTCCCTGCTGCTCTGTTCATTGCCTTAAGGAAATGTAATCTGCCCGGATGCCCAACAACAGGTGAAAGACGGCGAAAATGGGGTACACAGTGGAATTTGATTTGTGCGGGCGGAAAAAAATAAAGTGATGTGTTGCACGAATCCTAAATGGTCTTATAATAAAAACCCAGAGCCAGATATTGGGGTAAATGCTGACTGAAAGATTAGAGAGACAAAGGAACAAGCCACAGCCACCTCTCGCCTCACCAACACCTGAAAAAGCCTCTAGCTAAAAGAGACACTTCTGCTGAAAAACCTTTAGTTCCTGTCTCCTCAGGCCTTATATACCTTTCTCCACCCAGCCGTCACTTCCTGAGGTTAAAGGCAGGTGTGCTTCCCAGTACTGGGTTTAAAGGTGTGTGCACCACTGCCTGACTCTGTTTCTCTCCTAGACTGAGTCAATCTCATGTAGTCCAGGGTGGCTTTGAACTCACAGAGATCCACATGGATCCCTGCCTTCCAAGTGCTAGGATTAAAGGTGTGTGGCACCACTGCCTGGCCTCTATGTTTAATCTAGTGGCTTGTCCTGTTCTCTGATCTTCAGGCAAATTTTATTAGGCTACACAATAGATCACCACAGTGATGTAACTTATAGAAAATGGATGATTATTAGAATTATTATATTAAGGAGGCAACCAAATTCAGAAAAACAAACACCATGCTCTTCCATATATAGATCCATATATACCTGTGTGCACGTATATATATGTAGATATATGTAGATATGGATAGATGATAGAGATAGATGAATGATAGATAGATAGATGATAGATAGATAGATAGATAGATAGATAGATAGATAGATAGATATATGGTGTGTGTGTGGTGTGTGTGTGTGTGTGTGTGTGTGTGTATGTACGTATGTGTATCAGCTCAGAGACAACAACAAAAGAATGTGTGTATGTATGGGGGGGATGGCTAGACAAACAGACAGACAGATGATAGAAGAAAGCTAGATAGATGATAGGTATCTGACAGACAGGTAAGAGAGACAGATGATATATGACTGATAGATGATTAACAGAGATAGGTAGGTAGATAGATGGGTAGATAGATAGATAGATAGATAGATAGATAGATAGATAGATAGACAGATAGATTTCATGCCGTTGGGAATATACTCTAGTGCTCTAGAAATATGCCCATTTCTGACTGGAATTTGGATGGAATGTAAGAGTATATTATCTTCAACAGTCTTGTGCTGTTACATTCACAAGAATAATTCATCTCTTCAACTTTCAACCTGCCCTCCGTGAGGCCATGTATCCGTGATCCTCTGTACAGGCCATGGAAATCTCATATCCCATTGCTTCTTAGCTTATCACTTGGCTGCTGCATAAAGGTCTTGATCTAAGGACCCACTCATAGGGCATAAAACCATCAAAAGACTTAAAATAAAATCACATCTATGCAGCCCATTCAGAGTGATGAAAAGTTCTCTTCCCTGGGTATTTATACAGGAAGAGCTTTGGAGGCCAAGTCCTGAATCAGTGCCTAGAGGCTGCAATAATTCAATCTGCTAGTGTTGACAACTTACTCTGTAATAAGAGTGACACATCCACAGCATGCCAGTGAAGTGAGTCTCTCCCTGAAGTACTCACTCATCAGCTGTTCCTTCATGAACTTTCTTCCTGTCCATGATCGGGTCACCCCATGTAAGAGCCTCCTTCAACACCTGCCACAGGGCTTTGCCCCTGACGGCTTCTCAGTAGATGAAAGTCTCAGTGGATTCTCAGAACATCTGGAAAACCAGAAATCTAGAAAGTACCTGCTTTTGTTTATTTGGGAGTTTCAAAGGGTTGAGGTCCCTGCGCTCAGCTTTACCTATACTCTTCAGACACTCACCTACAACAGACTTCGGCTTCCATGTCGCCTTACAATGAACAGTGGTGGCCTGTAAACACAATAGTTGGAAACCGATGACAGTATCTGCGCCTGCATTGGGTACATCCTGGCCCCCATCCTCCTGTGTTTGACTCAATCTGTAATCACACCTTGTCAAAACCTGTGAGCTAACTCATTTCCTACCACAGGGTTCTTGTCTCCTGGTATGCCCTTTACACTAAGTCAGTCACACCTGTGTCTGTACGGCCACAAACTAGCCAATAGTCTTTCTGTTCATCCTTATTGACTAAGCATCCTAGCTTGTGTCAGAATTTACATGTTCTGTGCTCACGTGTGCAGAAGTGTAGTTGTTGGCATGCATTCAGTCACCAAGTGAGAGTGCAGTCATGGAAAAAGAAAACCCCAGAAACTGCATAAGCAGGAAAATAAATTCTTACACAAAAATGGATCAAAGGAAAAATTATGTAAAGCTGCTTATAGAGACAAAATGATCCCTCAGCCTAAGTGAAGGCGGGCATGTATCTCAGCATGATTGATGACGGGAGCAGCTCATAGCTAGACTAAAATACTGAGGTAGAGTGGAAAAGTCAGGGAAACAATTACTATTAGTATTCAGGACAAAGGGATGCCCCAGAGATATGGTAATACTGGAATCAGGCCGCTCAGCACAAAACACCCCAGGCAGAGACTATAATATACACACTGCATGCTAGCTAATCTTTCAACCACAGTATTTTACCTTAGATTCCTTTTGTTTTCTTTGATCCTTATTACTTCCCTCACTCTCCAAATTTCCCTTCCCCACACCAGAAACCTCCACAGCAGGAGAAAAGAAACACTGAACTGAAGATAGTATGCACAGATCTCTGTCTCTATCTCTGTCTCTGTCTCTGTCTCTGTCTCTCTCTCTCTCTCTCTCTCTCTCATACACATACACACACACACACACACACACACACACACACACACACATGCACACACATGTACAGGCACATACAGAATAGAGTCACAGTGCTAATTTATATGCACAGGTTATGTGCATACGTGTGTACATGGGTTTACTGATGTGTTCTTATTGGCATGAATGCATTTCTCCAAAAGTGAGATCAGTTCTGAAGTCCTAATATTTCTAAGCACACATGTAAAGCAGAGAAAGTCCACTGAGTGACAGAACTCTGGATGATGTCCAAAGAACGGCTGAGGCAATGGCCTCTGAGCTACAGGATGGGTAGTTAAAACGTGAAAGACAGCAGAAGATGCAGAGTAAAGAGAAATCAGAGATGACAAGGAATGTGGGGGAAGTCACAGACAGTTCTGACAGTGGAAATCTAGTAAACTGCTGAAGTGACAGGAAATGGTGGGCAGAAGCTGAAACACAGAAACTGACTGGTAATACAAAAGCTAGTAAGCAATTGTGTTGTGATAGGTCATGAAACTAGAAAGGAGACTGTGACAGAAGAAAAAAAGGAACTATGGGAAGATGGAGGGTAATAGAATACATTTGATATGGAAGTGGAAAAGGTTCACTGGGGGTGAGCAGGTGAAAGGGGGGGGGGGACTGAGGGAGCATGGAGGCTCGACCAAGACAAAGTGTGTGTGGAAATGAACCCCATTGCTCTGTAGGCTAATTAAAAAACAAAACTTTAAAAATTTAAATTAAAACACAAATAGTTTATTGAAATCTACTAAACACCAAAACATGACTATTATTATGCGTCCTTTAGTTAAACTGATGGTCTTTTAGCCAACATGGTTCACCACAAATCTGAAAAGACATTAAGGTTTGGGATATGAGTGTAGAAGGCCATTGAACATGAACTCAAGTACTGTCTGAGCCGTTCATCCACACGTCCACTGCAGTTTTTAACTCTGATGACAATGACAGGAACTCAGACAGGAAGACTATGGATAGCGGCCATTTCTTCAGAAACTGGCGACCAAAGGCTTTAGCCATGTTGACACACCCATTCTTTACTCGTGCTCCGGAAGTCAGAGTGGCTCTGAGGTCTTAGGTAGAAGCCCCAAACTCCCCTTCCATGTGCCATGTTGCGTTAAGAGCATACAGCTTGACCTCAGAATATAATCACATCTTTCCACAGAATATACATATAACTCAATGGTTATCTCTGTTCATATCTATTAAATGAATAAAGAAAGCACCAAGATCCAGCAAAAGTTTTGAAATATAATCTGGGTAATGTATTGTGGATTTCCCCTGGTGATATTAGGAAAAATCAGAGAGAGATGTAATTAAAAAATGAAAAAGAATGGGGGTTTTTATAAATGGGGCAACGTGCCTCCAGATGGAAAGCATTGGGTCTAGGAGAGCAGGATGTTGGTAGGGATGTCAGGGCAGGAATGTGATTTCTCTGGATTTATTAGTAGGTGAATGGGGAACAAATGAATATGAGTTAGGGACAATTCTTGCTCCTAAGTGTGGAGAGGAAGGGCGGGGCAGCAACAAACTACAGACTGCTACTAACGGTAAGTGGCATTTTCCGATTTCATTTGCAGTTGACTGCTACTAGCATAAAGAACCAGTTGATTTTGTATATTGGCCCTACAGCCTGACTACCCTGGGTTATTCACTCTAGTATTGTTTTAGTAGGTCCTGAACTATTTTACACTCAAATTATCCTGCCTCCAAATAAAGGAAATTCTATTTCTATCTTTCCAGATCTTTCCTAACTTTGGTTTCCATTGCTTCATTGCTCTGGCTAGATTCTCTCTTAGAATACTCAGAGAAATGGTATGGGGGTCACTGCTTTTTTTTTCTGTGCCCTCAAAGGGAGACATTCAGTCTCCCACCATCACAGACAGCTGTGTAGCTAAAGGCCTTTGTCCAGATAAAATGTTTCTTCTTCTTTTTGATGTGAAGAGCATTATGTCTGGATTATACCTGTGGACTTTTATCAAAATTTTGGGTCGATCTGTTGGGATGACCACTTTGTGAGTCTCTTTCAAACATTGGATTACATTGATTAGTGTGTGGGTGTTCCATTTCCCACATAATCTCTGTTTGGTCATAATGGATTTTTGATAAATTGATTGATGAATAGATTCAAGAATTTACATATCTGTGTTAGGAAGAGGTAGGTTTCTTCCCATGTGATGGAACAGCTAACTTTGTAATCAGAAAAACATAGGCCTCCGAGGACAATCATCCAAGCAGCCTTTTCTCTCAGAGATTAACAGAAAGGAGTGTGTGTTAATACAACTGCTATCATATCCTAAATGTTTAGTAAAATTCACCAGTGCAGCCACTTTGAGTTTGAAGTTCTCAATTTCTATAGTATTATAGACGCAAATATTTTGTAGTTCATGTCTTTCTGTTTGGCTAGTTTGGGCAGTTCACGAATTTCAAGGAATCTATCTGATTTGTCTAGTCAAATTAGTAAGATCAAGCTAATAATATTTGCTTAACTTGATGTGTCATGCTTTGTGGATTCCCAGGGGAGACCTTACCCCATCTGAATGGGGAGGGAGAAGGAGTGATGGGGGGCAGGGGAGAAGGGAGGTGGGAGAAGGGAACGGAAGGAAAGGAGGGAGGGGAAACTGTTGTTGGGATGTAAAATAAAAGAAAGAAAGAATACTTGCTTGTTCCTTTACTATTTACAATAGTATATTATAATATAATACAATTTACAGTCAGATAATGTTTCTTCTTTATTCTTAGTATTTATCATTTATATGCTTTCTTTTGTACTGGTTAATCTATGTATATGTTTACCAGTTTTAATAATTCCAAGGGACCAAACTTTTATCTTATGGATTTTCTCTAATGAGGTCCTTTAAGGGCCAGCCTTAAAGGCCTCTTTCCGGGTTCAAAAAAGACTACAGCAAGCGAGGGAAGTCTAAAGGATCTGAGGGTGAAGGGATGAATCTGCTCACACCATACTGTGTTGCATGTCTCTATTCTTCTGCCGTTCTCCTAATTTTCTTGGCCTAATTGTCTATAATTTCTTAGCTCTAATCTTTCTCTGTTCTCATCTTTCTGCTTCTTCTCATCTAGCCTAATAATTCTTCTTATACCCAAGGCTTGAAGCAATAGAAAAAGTTACAAGTGTTACCTCTCATTGGTGAAAAGCACATTCCTAGGGTAAATGATAAGGGCAGAGCCATTTACCATGGCAACACAAGGTTCCAAGGTTATAGGATTAAGACTGACCAGATTGGGGGGCGGGGCCCAGTGAGAAACTTTGAGACATAGGTCTATTGTCAGCAGACTTTTTTAAAGATGCTTTGCGTTGCCCGGCGGTGGTGGTGCACGCCTTTAATCCCAGCACTCGGGAGGCGGAGGCAGAGGCAGGCGGATCTCTGTGAGTTCGAGGCCAGCCTGGGCTACCAAGTGAGTTCCAGGAAAGGCGCAAAGCTACACAGAAAAACCCTGTCTTGAAAAACAAAAAAAAAAAAAAAAAAACCAAAAAAAAAAAAACCAACAACAACAACAAAAAAGATGCTTTGCGTAGTAACCTTGGTAAGACATCTGTGACTCTGACCTTGTACATAACTGTAAAGTTTTAAACTTATGATCTATTTACAAAAGCCTTTAGTCTAGTTTGAACTTGCTCTGAGGTAAAAATGAACTAAATGTTAGACTGAGGAGAGATTATTATTTTCTGTGTTAGTCTGAGCAAAAGGAACAGAGCAGGCTGTGAGTGTCTACAGTCCACGTGGGACAATGGATCTGGCTATGAAGCATCTCCTAGTATATTTTCTGTATATCAAAATTGTACAGCCAGTGAAAAGTCTTCTTCCTGACCATCCACAGATACATGTGTGCCCATAAGATTGAGATGAAATCATGAGATTACATATACACATCTCATGAAAATGCATGGTAATGGGGAGATATCATAGCTGTTATTGCTCAAGTGAAATTGTAGATGAAAGCAACAGTATTCAGAGTCAGTGGCCTGCAAGCCTTGCTTGACAGGATATCCTATCTGAGAATCATCCCTCTGGTGATTTGACATCTGAATTATTAATTGCTATAAGCCGTATTTGCATCTTGGCCCGCAATAGCTTGTGACAATGGCTCTGGACATTTCTCTTTTGTTTTTCTGAGTTTATCTCCTGGACTTTTTCTCTTACATTCATTATCACCATCCTTTTACTATTTGGGGTTTTATTTGCTCTGGTTTTTTTTTCTATATTTCTTTCTTTCCTTTGTTGTCGAGAGAGAGAGAGAGGGAGAGAGAGAGAGAGAGAGAGAGAGAGGGAGGATCTCACTGTGTGGCACTGGCTGTGCTGGAACTTACTATGTAGACCAGGCTAGCCTCCAACTCTCAGAGATCTGATGGCCTCCTCATCAAAGTGTGGAAATAAAGGTGTGACCCTCCATGACCCCTCTTTTTCTGTTCTCTTAAAGGGGAAATGGAAGTTATTGAGTTGTGATCCATTACCTAATATAAACCTTTAGTCTTTACATTTCTGAATGGCATTTTAGGTGCATATAATACATTTTGAAATGTTTTCACTTTTACATAATACTAACCTCTTTTAAATTTTTCCTTTATTAGTAAATTCTCAAATAATTGGGAATCACCCAGAAATCCTTGCCCTTGACTTCTAACTAACCCTATGCAGTCCTTGTGTGCTTTGCATCTTTTAAAAACCTCATATTTTTTTTCCTTGGTCCTAAATTCAGTTATATAATCATGAAGACTTTAAATGTACTCATGGTTTTAGACAGAGTGTTTTATAAATGTGAGTTATGGCCAGATGAATGCCTATGTTATATAACTCTTTAATATTCTATTTCTTTTATCTTTTTGTTCTAATATTTTCTGGGGGCCAAAAAGTTAAAATACTTTTAAAATTATAAATTTTTAAATTTCTCCCTTCAATTCTTTCAATTGTTGATGAAGCTGTATGAACTTCATTAGCCATATAAAAGTTTATGATTATTATATACTCTTCATTAACTGACCCTGCATGATTCTAACGTGTGTTGTGATATTTTGTTTCTGTTCTGACAAATAAAGCTTGCCTGAAGATCAGAGGGTGGAGCTAGCTCCTAGCTAACCATAGAGGTCTGGAATCTGTACAGACAGGAGACAGGCAGCGATATGGCTATTGGAGGGAGGAAATGATAAGGTGGGGTAGAGACAGGAGCTCAGCCCTTTCTGGTCAGAGGAGTTGGAGAGGTAAGATGTGACTGTGGCTGCTCCTTTGCTTCTCTGATCTTTCAGCTTTTTCCCCAATATTTGATTCCGAGTTTTTATTATTAAGACTAATTAGGATCCACTTCATCTGTGAGCACCTTTCTCTAAGGAAGTAGGTTTTACATTAAACTATATTTTTCCTCATAGTAATGTCACCATTCTATCAACATTATATATATTTACAGGCTTTTAAATGTAATATATTTGTGTTTTCCTACCTAAAAGTAAGTGCTTATAGATTTTTTTAATGCAAGTGTGTGTGTGTGTGCCTCTGCATGTATGTGTGTGTGCATGCAGTGCCTTCAGAGGCCAAAGGGGGCACTAGATTCCCTAGAACTAGTTACAAGTGGTGGTTAGACTCTTGACATTGGTGTCAGGAAATGAACTTAGCTCCTCTATGAGTAGTAAGTGATTTTCACCACTGAACCCTCTCACCAGTTCTTAAACTGAGTTTCTTGTCAAAAGCAAATAGGAACCACTTATTTTATGCAATATAACAATTCACGCTTTATTTATGATGTGTAACTCACTTATACTTAATGTTATAATAAATGTTTGACTCTGCACAGACTGTTCTCTGTTAGTTTACTCTCTGCCCCTTATCACCTTTGTTCAATTTTGCTACTTTCTATGCCCTGTTCTGTATTTTTTTTATTATTTAGTTTTTTCTCTTTTATTGGCTTATTTGCCTTATCTCTTTTCTTAAGGTCTTGCTTCAGGTTTGTGTGGTTCCCCTTTTCCTATCACTGTCCATCTACCAATACTGTTCCATACACAGTATAATAATCTTGAGCTACATTATTTCCAATGTATCCCTCCTGGCATTCATATTACCACAGATTTTAAGGTCAATCCCTCAAGTCCATCATTCAAGGGTGCTGGTGTGAGATTTTGGTTTAAAGAGTGGCAAAGGAAATGGATAACTAAGCAGTCTTGGTTGAGGTGTGAGCCTGCCTGTCACTGACCCATCATTAGACTCCAGTCTCCACTTCAGTGTGGTCTAATAAGTTGTAAGGAAACAAGTTCTGAATCCAGATGACCAGGGCTACTATCCTGTTCCTCTACACCCTGAACCAGAGGCTTCAGCTTCCTCCTTCTTTAAGTGGGGACATCAATAGAAACTCTATCAAAGGCTGTTGTATGAGTAAATGGGAAAATTACATGCAAGTCATTTAGAGTACAAGGCAGAAGTACAATATACCCACAAGAAATATGTAGCTTATTACACACACACACACACACATACACACACACTATATAATATATATATATATGTATATATAGCTTGTTTTGACTTTCTTTTTGTAATTTACAGAGATAGAGACAAAAAATGATAACCCTGAAGGGATCTGCCTTCTTTATAAACTCACTCAGCCATAAGGGATGGGCATCAGTCCACACCACATGAGATCTTGGAATTAAGAGTAAGAACTCTTGTCCTCAGGCATCTTGCAGGCTTTGGTGAAGAGGGAGAAACTGGCATGGTGGAGTTCTGCACACATGATGAGAGAGGTGAGCCATTGAAGACGTGGGACTCATTTCAGAGGAACACTGGCCTAAACGTGGGAAGGGGTGCATCCTGAAGAAAAGAGAAGAAGCAAGAACTCACCAAGCAGAATTCCCCAGGACTCTAACTTCTCTGGTAATAAATGAAAATCCATAGGTTTTGATTTCAAAGATGGGCTAAGCAAGTCTAAAGGCAGCAGAGCCCTGGACTTTGTTTGTTTCATGGTAAGACTGTGTGCAAAGGCCAGAGCAGGCAGTAAGAAAAGCTGCTCTGAAGAAAGGAGCCCTGGTTAAAAGAGGGGAGTTCATAGGTAACCCTGGAGCCTGCCTGGCTATGACTTCTCTAGGAAAAGGTGTGGAATCATCACGTAGCCACTTTGCAGATACAGAGGCTCAGTTCACGCTGGTGACTGCAGAGTAGCTTTGTGTCCCAGGGTCCTGGCACTGGGTACTCTTAGGCCTGCAAGATGCACTGAAAGTGAATTATCCAGGAGAGAAATTAGGGCAGACCTGCATCTGGGAACTGGGACAGGCAAGCAAGATCTGCTAGTCTCCCATTAGCGTGTTTGTTTTCTGAGAGTCGAAGAAACTCTTCAACACTTGTGCCACGGAAAAGCCAGGACTTCCTTCCCATGGACTCCTGTACAGAGGAAATTGCAGTATCATGTGTCTGTACCCAAGCCATGACCACCCTAATAACCCAGGACCGGCCACCTGTTCTCCATAAGACAACAAAACCAGTAACAGTGAGAGCAGAGAAGGAGATTCAGTCAACATGGCCACATCAGGAAGGGGAGCCTGAAGGCTCAGTGGCACTCCGCCAAGTTCATATTCATACTGTGATATAAAAAATTAGGTTTAACTTGGAGGGGGCTTCTTGGAGTGCATTGTTTCAATAACACAACAGTCAAGGGAAAGATACAAGCGTCTCTTTAGAATATCTTTGTTGCTGCAGGAAGTTTATAAGGCCCAGGATAAGTGGGATCCAAACACCCAGAACCTGCAGCCCTCCAGAGCTTCTATACAGTTTTGAAAACACCTGCCTTTCTCTTTTCCAGAGGCAGATTCTGACTGGTTCCCCACCTGCTGTGACAGTTTGAATAAAAATGTCACCCATAGGCTCATAGGGAGTAGCACTACTAGGAGGTATGGCCTTGTTGGTGGAAGTGTGTCGCTGAAGATGGGCTTTGAGGTTTCAGAAGCTCAAGCCAGGCCCAGTGTTACTCTCTGTCTTCCCTGCTGCCTGCTGATGTGGATGTGGAACTCTCAGCTACCTCTCCAGCACTGTGTCTGCCTGCATGCCGCCATATTCCCCACTATGATGATAATGGACTGACCTCTGAACTGTAAGCCAGCCCCAATTAAATGTTTTCCTTATAAAATATAAGACTTGCTATGGTCATGGTGTCTCTTCACAGCAATAGGAACCCTAAGACCTGACGCCTATCAGGCACAGGCTCACACCATCCACACAGACCAAAAAGGACAAGTTCTGAGTCCAAAGAAAAAATGGCAGAGGGCTGGTTTTGTCTCTTCTCTTTAAAAAGGAAAGGGGAAGTGGATTCATCTAAGCATCAACAAAGCAACCTTACTTATTTAAGCACCAGCCTCCTCACAAGAAGAGACGAGAAGTGGCCGAATGCATTTGGATTGGCAGCCAGAGCTCAGGGACACAGCAAGTGAAGTTGAACTTCCATGAGTCCATGGTGTAGACACAAAAGGCAAGCTTGTTCAGCTCACCTTGCCTCCCAGGACCCTGCCATGATAAACTTCACACTGGAAGCTTGCAAACTGCTTTCTGGGGCTCTAGGGTTTTTTTTTGTTGTTGTTGTTGTTGTTGTTGCTGTTGTTGTTCTGGAAGCCACTACTGAGAAGAGTATAGGTTAACGTTTTATTGTTGTAAATTTTCAGAAAGTTAAAAAAAAAAAAGAAAGAAAGAAAAAAAGATACTTATTTTGTGATTTTAATTATTTTCATGTTACAATCATTGTTAAATGTCAACACCTATCCCAGCATTATTACTACCAGGGCATAATAGTTTCTGTTTTTGAGTAAATTTACGTATTTGGTACCTGGAGCTTAATGCACTGACATTTTGTTTTATTCCTCTAAGGACCCCCTGATATTCTGTCCTCTGATCAAATTACCTCTCAATTTGTGAGAAACTAGAAGAGACCACCATGCTGACAGACGAATGGCATCTTTTAGAGGTAAATACATTTAGGGCACCACTAATTGCTAGTCACTAAAGAGCAGCTGTTAAATGGCAGAGTAAGTGGCTGAATTCCCAGATCTGTGCTCTAAAGCAGGTACATTTTCTAGGTGAAAAACAGACTCAAGAATTAAAGAGAACCCAGAATGATGGAGCATGCCTACAATCTCAGCACCTGGGTAGCTAAGGCAGCAGGATGGTAAGTTGCAAGCCAGCCTGGGCTAAGACTCTGCCCGAAAATAAATTTTTAAAAAATGGAATTCAAAAAAAAAAAGAAAGGAAATAAAATGTCTTGTGTGGTCACATTGCTAGAAAGCACCTCCACCGGAATGGGGACAAGGAAGGAGGGCAGACACCACAGACGGTGAGACAGTTTGTACTTGTGGTGGTTGGCCGGCTCACCATTGAAAACTGTCCCCTAGCATACCACCAGACGTGCAGTGGTTGTTGAATAAATGTATGAATGAAATGTCTTATCAGGTTACAGACACAAAAGATTTAACCTGCCATCAGCAGCAGCCTCAAAAAAAAAAAAAAAAACATTAAAAATACTTTGGACATACTAATGTAATCATGGCCCTCAATTTTATATAGGGTAAATCAATATGACAATGGTGGTGTCTATTTTATTCTACAATATTGGGAAAAAAAAGCTTAAAAGTAATCATAGAGGCTGAAAGACAGTTTGTTCAGTAAAATGTTTGGCATGCAAACACAATGACCTAGCCCAGTGTCATTTATTGAGCATTCGGGGTAGTGATTAAAAACTCTTCAGTTTTATCAGGTAACTCATATTAAAAATTACCCACTAGTAATCCCAGTGCCGAAAAGAAGAACCTGGGGTCCCTGGCCCACTAACCTAGCTTACTGGATGAGCTCCAGGCCACTGACACTGTCTCAATAAACAAGTAAATAAATAAATAAATAAATAAATAAATAAATAAGGTAATGATGCTTGAAGAATGATACCCAAGGTTGACCTCTGGCCACATATCCATGGACCTCTATACACAGAAATATGCAAATACTTTCACACAAAATTTATTTACAGAAAAGAATCATAATATATAATAAATGCCCATTTAAAGAGTAATGAGAAAAGAATGAAGAGATTAATAATTGTTGGCATTATAGGCCTAGCCAATATGCAAAAGAAAAAATCCTCAGCAGAAGACATTCATGAATCACAGAAATAAAATAATGAAATTATTTGAAGGAAAACATATGGAAAATTTCCTCCTCTTTTTCTTTTTCCTCCTCCTTTTCTGTCCTCCCCCCTCTCTCTCACTCTTGCTCTCTCTCGCTCTCACCTTCCCCTTGCTCCTGTTTTAGACTCAGAGGCAGACTTGACTGCAAGATACATTTTAAACTGCTGCACAATGAAAGCCAAACCGGAAAAAAAAATACTAACATGGACACAGAATTCAAGCACCAACAGCTCTTAAAAATCAGTGCAATTATCAATGGTTTTATCTGTCATTGAAAAATCGATTAAAATGAGGAAAGATAAATTCAGAGAATGTGTTATAGAAAAACGATAATCAGAATAATAGTAAACCATTGCACACACAGACTTCACAATAATGACATTAAAATGGAAATAGTGGGAATAGATTTTCGTGAATCAAATTGGTAAGTGACTCCTTGGTAACACCCAGTACTGGTGGTAAAGTGGGAGCCATGAGGTCACATGTGTGGGAGTTTAGTGTGATGCTATCCTTTAGGACAATTCAATATAATATAATAAAAACAGATGTTCATTTCTATTACCCAGAAATCCCACTTTAAGGAACCCATTCTATCAAACAGTGAGGATAACACAATGAAGGAGTGTCAAGAATCTTCACTATGATGTGATTTCTAGCAGAAAACAAAGGCTTCAAAAGAATCCAAATATATATTAAAGTGATATAATTTTTAAGACCATAATCATCATTCAACAGAATTATATGTAGCTCTTAAAAAGAAAACATGAGTGAGCTGGGAAAGGATACATGGCTATAGAGAGCGAGGAAGGAGAAACTACTACAGGCCCTAGTCACTATATGATCAAAATTAGGGTGAACAACTAAGGAAACAGAGTGTGAGCATCCTGCCTTTAACCATTTCATCAGTCCATAAAGAGCCACTGGGCCCTGCAAGTGTGCCAGCTTCAGTGAGGAGCGGAGGTACATTTGACAGGCGAGGGTGGCACAGTCAGTGCAGCAGGCACACGTAAGACAGTCGCCGGGTGCTGTGATACAGATGCTGCCTGGGTAACATGGGCCAACACAGGACTTCTACACCACTTCAGACGTAGTGGGGTAAGTTAGTCAGGAGCAGGGAGGGGAGCAGGGACCCAGAGTAGAAAGTCCTTTCAATCTGAGCTGTAAAGAGTCACTCAAGTTGAGTCATATGAGGTGAGAAGGCAGAAGGGACAATGCTGAGAGCCTGTCCTGGTTCCCTGTTTGTTGCTGTGGTTAAAAAAAAAAAAAATACTCGAGAAAAATCAACTTAGGGGAAGAAGGGCTGATTGTAGCTCACAATTCCAGGTTATAGTTCATTACTGTGAGGAAATCAAAGCAGACATAGGCACATCACATCTATAGTCAAGACTTAGAGAAATGAGTGTATGCATGCTCAGTACTCAGTTCATGTTCTCTACTCTCACACAATCCAGAACGCCAAACTACTTCCACCCCTAAGTCTTCCCACACTGACTAAGACAGTCAAGACAGTTCCCACGGACTGCCCATCCCTCACTGAGACTCTCTTCCTAGACGGCCCCAGGTTGTGTCAAGTTGACAGTTAAGACCACTCTCGGTGTGAGGGCGGGCTCACTACTTGAGGACAACCGCAAGAGGCTCCCTGCAGCTGGAATCCTGAGAGTCAAAATGGAAATAAGGAAATAGGAAGTAGACAGGTAACCAGGAACTCAAGGATGAGGATAGAGTTAGTTTTAAACATTTTCCATGCACAATCCACTAGTCAGTTGTGTGGATATAAATCTTATATTTTGGATGTTAACTTTAATGCTGGCTAACTGGACATTTAAAAATTCATGATCTTCCATTTTGCACCAGTTTTATGCTGAACAGTTTCATAATATCCCCTGTCAATGTTCACTAAGCATAAATCTTCTTGTGCCTGTTCTGTTTTGCATCAGAGGGTTAAATAAATTACTAGAGAAATGCAGACACAGAATCCAAATCACCAATCAACATGGATCCTGCCGAGAGTTCATTTCCTCACCCTGTTGTGGGTTTACCTGTTACATTGTTACTTTGCAGCCAGCAAAAAGAACACAGCTCCAACCCACACCAACAGCTGTTGCCTGGGCATTTCATTTCAGAAGCACCCATCCAAGATTCAGGGCTTCAACAAAGAAACAAAGTTCAGAGCCATTCAAATACGAAGCAGTTTATAAAAATCGAAAGAAAGATGCTTCATGGGGGAAACGGTAAAACACATTGATAAGACAATGGGTGTCCCTACCAGAGAGTCGTAAATGGGTTTCTTCACAGTTGGTATATATGGGATCTTGGTGGCACTAAAGATTGCTACCAAACTGTAATCCTTCTTTCTAACGTTGCCCAAGGAGTGTAATTTGTAGCATGATTAAACTTAAAGAATGTTTCTTAATAAACAAAGTTGTGAGGTGGATTATAGGACATCACCAGGTCTCTGCAGGGAAGTTGGGGGAGACAAAATTACATGGCATTTAGCCCTGTTTAAGCACTGCCTAATGGCATCCTTAGTTGAGCTGTCTCTGGAAATGCATCATCCAGCCCTAAATAAGAGCAATTTTTTATTGCCTTTGACAAGATGCCTTTTGGAAAACACATATTCTCTCTGTAAGCCAATAGGTCTTTATCAGTAGAGTCTGAAGTCTCCTTTCCTAGCAGTATATGCAAATCAGACCCCAGGAGCGGAGGACATCCTGCTTCCCCCAACCTCTTCTTCTCATGTCACAACTATCAGTCTATCCCACCTCAATCTGATATATAAATGTATGGATATGTGCATACAAATGTACCCATGGATATACCCAGACACTTACATGTGAGTGTATGCAGGGGCCAGCTCCAAGAGCATTGCTTTAATGGGTTGAAGATGGTATTAGCTAGTTGCCCTAAATACTTCCTGTAAACACTGTTAGGCACAGTGTGTTTTTAATGCCTGGCAGAACAAGTAGATATTCAGATTGCCTTTGCTTTTCTTCTCTACATGCTAGCATTTCTCACTTGGGGCTGTCCCAGTGTTTGGAAAATAGGTGACCTCAAGGACCATTTGGGAAATGAAATGTGAGGCTTCAGGTAAGTGGCAATAAAGAAGTTGAAATTGGCAATTAAGAAACAAGGAGCTAAGCAATTGTGTTGCAGGACCTTAATGAGTTTAAAACGGTGGTTGCAGAGACCTGCTGTGGCCTAATGGATGCAGCAGCCCAACCTCTCTCCTTCAAGACATGGAAAAACAATGAAGCCTCAAGACTATCATCAACTCTGAGGAGCACATGGCAGATCCCATCACCATGCAGCATGTGTGTAACTCATAGAACACATCTTTTAAGTCCACGGGACAGAAGGCTGTGGAGATGGGTCCATTGATAAAGTGCCTGCTGCACAATCATGTGGCCTTGAGTTTGGATCCCCAGCACCCACATACAACTTGCATGTGGAAGCCTGAGATGGAAGTCAAGTGTCTTCCTCTATTGCTCCCTGTTGTGGGAGGACCCTTCTGTATGCTGTGAATGTATGTTGCTCTCACTGGTTAATGAAAAGTTATTTTGGCCAATAGCCAGGCAGAATAAGGTTAGGATACAATCAAACTGAAGACAGAGATGAAGAAGGGCGGAGTCAGGGCAGATGCCAGCCAGGTGCAGAGGAAGCAACATGAGAATGTTGTACTGAGGAAAGGTACCAAGCCATGTGGCTAAATATAGATAAGAATTATGGGTTAATTTAAGTGTAAGAGCTGGTAAGTAATAAGCCTGAGCTACCAGCTGAGCATTTATAATTAATATTAGCCTCTGTGTGGTAATTTGGGAAGCAACTGCCAGGTATTTAGGAGTTGCTGGCGGGACAGAAACTTCTGCTTTCAGCTCTCTACCTAATTCCTTTGAGACGGGGCAGCTCACCAACCAGAAGCTCACTGTTTGAGATAGGCAGGCTGGCCAGTGAGGTCCCAGGACTTGCCTGCATCTGTTCCCAAACACTGTGGTTGTAGCACACAGCCATGAACACTGTGGTTGTAGCACACAACCATGCCTGGCTTTTTATGTGGAAGCTGAAGATTCAAACTCAGGTCACATGTTGCATAGTGAGCACTCTTAACCATTGATCCATCTTTAATTTTTTATGGCAAAAGTTGCAATTTTTATTAATATAAAGCACTAAATGGGCATGTCATTTATACTCATGCAGACAATATTTACTATAATACAATTGTCTTAAATACTTGTGGTCCTTCTAACAGGTCTCTGAACACCACACAAAAACTCCTCCTTCAGGTTAACTGACACAAGAGAATGTCCTGTCTCTACCTTGCTATCTCTTAGGTCAAAACAGGGCTTGTTAAATCAACAAAGGATTATTAAGAAATGTTAAAATACTGGTTTTCTTTTTCATGTTCGTGATCTGAATACTTCTTGAGATAGGAATATACACACCATGGGATATTATCCTTCCCAACTTATACTACTGCATTAACGTATTTTCTTTCCTCAACAATTGTGGTCATGGTGGTACAAAAACCCAAGCATAAATTACCTTAAAAATGTTTCATAAGCTGTTAAATGTGTCCACAATAGAAAATTTCATATTTGGAGGGTGGAATTGGCCACATGTGTTGATTTCATAGAATAAAACTCTGGCACTCAATATATATGGTGTGTGTGTATGTGTGTGTGTGTGTGTGTGTGTGTGTGTGTGTGTGTGTGTATTCATGTGTGCTTTGAAAACACTTGTATCGCACTTGGTTTTACTTTCCTGACCCCAACTCCCAAAGGAGTGCTATATTTTAAAGTAACAAAATTTGATTCCAAAGTCCAGACACAAAACAAACTTCATCTGGAGGACTGAAACCCATCAATTAAGCACAGGCCAAACACAAAAATAGCTTCTGAATCTCAAGCACCATGTTGCAATAAAATATGCCTAAAAAGTAGCTTTGCTAGCAAGCAAGATAAAAACATTAGTCACAGGTGACTTGGGGAAGATATGGTCTGTACAAAGCAAAGACAGTTTTACGTGGCGTGATAGCACAGTTGAGTTGGACAAGACAGGCTTAGCTGGAATCCAAGTGAATTACCCTGCTATATCCTGAATATCAGCAACTGTTTTTCCAGGTATATTTAAAAACCATCAGAATTCCACACCTCTATGCTGAGCTACTGTTAGAGCAAGAAAGCTATTTCAGTAGCTGAGTTTGAAATTCCAGGCCTACCTAATTTTGCCCTCCCCCTTCTCCTCCCCACTTCTCCTCCCTGCCCCCCAGCTGGACATGTGCATTGATGGACACATGAGCACACGTGGAGAGGCCACAGGACAATCTCAGGTGTCATTCTTCAGGTGCAGTCTACCTTCATTTTGAGGCAGGGTCTCTTCCTGGCCGGGAACTTGCTGCACAGACTAAGCTGACTGGCCAGGGAGCCTCAGAAATCTGCCTTCTCAGCTCCGCTGTTATACCCATGCTGTCACACCCATTTATTTTGTTGTTGTTTGCTTGTTTAATACGGTTGCTGGGGATTCAAACTCAAGTTCTTAGGCTTCTAAGGGAAGAATTTCACCAACTGAGCTGTTTCCCCAAACCTGATCTTGTTTTTTGTTTTATTTTATTTTTACTAGTTAGGTTAGTAGAATCTTATAATAAAGTTGCAAGCTGCTTTATATAATGTAACATATATCCATCATAAACATTAACTTATACAGGCATGGTATGAAAAATTTGTTTCCTTCTCCCAGATTCACTTGCTAGAGTTCACTAGCACTTGGAGTTCTATTTCACCTTTGGAGACAACTTATCATATATAAAAATTGCTTTTGTAAAAAATATGGATCATATTATTAGGGGAAGTGCACGGAACAACGATCCCAAATGAAAAAGAAGTAAAGAAGGTTTTCATAGCAGGCATGAAGCCCTGGCACCATGAGTTCAAGGGAGTGTCATAGCTTCAGCTGAACCACGCATGTGAATCTTAGCGCAGAGGAACATTCACACATGTGCACACACATGTAATCCATCGCTGACTAATATCCTTATTACCAGCCTCATTGCCATGTGCTGTGTTAGTGTGTGTGCATGAATGGTAGCCTGACAGGACCATCTGGAAGCTAACCCTGGTATCAGTGGCCAGTGAGACAATAAGCAGCAGGAACGTCTTGCCTTTTTTTTTTTTAAACCACTCATCCCACTGGGACTGACAACTGTGGGCTAGATAGAGAGGAAGCAGGATTATTTTTGGTGTCTCTATGCTGAAGAATCAAACCTCTCCCATGGCCTTTTGGCTGGCCCCTGGAAATTCTCTTACAGTTGTGGCATAAGTTGCAGCTCCCCAAATGCTGCAAGTGGAAGGCTTCTCACTTCAGGCCCTCTGCAGCCTTTGGCCATGACACTGTCCCCCTTGCAGACTCTGACGGGGAGCTCCCGTAGGAGGTAGGCCACCAACATCCACATGGCTGGGCAAAGCACATACTATAGGAAGTTCCCACCTCATCTTCTTTCTGGCTGCCTCAGCCCTTCCTTCCCCTTTTCAGAGCAAGGTTGTCTCATGAGCAGAAGAAAGGACCCCAGGAAAGATATGTTCAACGCCAAGATCAAAGCGGGTCTCCAGACAAAGTCTCTACTAAGGTGTGCTTTGTTTATTATGAGAATGCAGTGGGCAGCAAAACATCAAAAGAAAATGTTCAATATACTAACAGAGCAACACCTTGCCAGCTTCAAATGTGTTGATAGGATTTTTAAAGTGCTGTCAGGGTTATTATATTATAAAGGCTTAAAGGCTATTATAGCTAGCCTCATTCCTTCCTGCTTTATTGGCTTAAACGTTACCACTTAGATTTTTTCCATGAAGCCTGATCATCATCTAAGCATTAATTTAAATGTCAGCATAATGGCTTATCAAGATTCCCTTCCAGAGGTGATCTGCCATTAGTCCTTACTTGAAGGGACTCCATTTCATTTTAGCCCTGTGTATTGTAGACAGTGTCATAAAAGATATGTTCGTGTCAGGGAATATCTTTCCACTCTTTAATTTCTTTTTTTTTATATTTCTCTGGGTAAAATCTATGCATTAGAGGAGGCAGCATTTTTAGAACTGTTAAGATGAATTGTCAAATTGCTTTCTAACACTAATGTACTCACAAACATTATGAGGTCATTTCAGCCAACATCCAACACTTGTTTTAACATGAGTGGATGTTTAAAATGTTTATTTGTATTTTCTGTGTATGAGTGTTTGCTTGTGTGTATGTTTGTGTACACCTGCACGAAGTGTTTGCATAGCTCAGAATACGGTGTCAGACCCTGGACCTGAAGATATAGTGTGAACCGCCATGAGGGTGAAGGGAACTGAATCCTGGTCCTCTGCAGGAGCAGTAAGAGCTCTTAACCACTAAGCCACCTCTCCAACTCCAAGAAATGAACTTTTAGAGAGACCACTCCTCTCTGTCTTTAGCCTAGAATGCTTCACATTGTTTATTTGGATAACTACTATTATGCATTTGTTGTGTACATTTTGAAATGATAACGTGTTAAGCAGACTCTGTATTGGAAATGAGAGGCTATTGCAAACAGCAAGGGTGCTGCTCTGGTAATTCTGCTTGAAGTAACAGTTTCTTTAAAAAGAGCAGCAAGCCTATGCCATCCTGCAGAGAGGAGTGGTTCAGCCACCCATAAGCAGTCATGAGCACGGGGAGCCATTCTCTGAGAGTGATACCTGCTAGAACTGTCAATCTGATCTGACTTGGTGTCTGTCCTGAGCTTACCTCAGATGTCTCAACATCTAAAAGTACTCACCTTGAAAAACAAGGGGAATCTGGAAAATTCAAACAAAATTGTCATTGATAGGCATTTACATAATTTAAGTAGCAATGTCGCCTTTAGCTGAACAGGACGTTGCCAAATAAAGAGAATCAAACACAAAGTCATTAAATGCCCAACCCAGCCTCTCCTTGGGTATCTAACAAGTAAAAGCCATGTTTCACCCTTTTGTTCTAGGCTTGTACTGCTCAGACAGGAACATGTGTGTCCTCTGGGGTGTGCTCAGATATACTTCCCAAGCAAGGGACTGACCCTCGTGCCCATTGACTCTCATGCCCAGTGACTGCCACACTTGCTCCGATGTGGAAGTTGCTGTGCAGAGCATTTTCTACTCTCTCCCGCCTTGGGCTGTTGCAGAGCTCAGTTCCGTTGCCACTTCTTCTCAGCCGCCTTCTCTGAGGACCTGGCCTGAGTCACACAACTGTCTTGCCATCCTGTTACCAATTTTAATGCCAACATGCAAATATCCTCTCTTAAAGTTACCTTAATCAGAGTGTGGTTGTCTTGGTTATAGTCTGTCCTGCCTGGCTCACATACAGGGTCCAGAGAACAAAGGCTTTTTCTCCCGAGTAATGCCCAAAGCCTACAACACAAACTGGCACACATCAAACACTGAATAAATGTTCATTAATACAGAACTCAATTGTAAATCTTACTTTTACCATACTGCATTCAAGGAAAAGAGTTTTGCTTTTCAAACTTCCCAATAATACTGTGGTGATATTTTGCTGTCTCTAATAAAATTTGCCTGAAGATTGGAGGACAGAGCCAGCCACTAGTTAACCACAGAGGCCAGGCAGTGGTGGCACACGCCTGTAATCCTAGCACTCGGGAGGCAGAGATCCATTTGGATCTCTGTGAGTTCAAGGCCACACTGAGGTTCAAGGTCTACATGAGATTGACTTAGTCTAGGAGAGAAACAGAGCCAGACAGTGGTGGCACATACCTTTAACCCCAGTATTTGGGAAGCACACATGCCATTAATCCCAGCACTAGGAAGGTTGAGACAGGAAGAGAAATGGCTGGGCAGAGAGAGGCATATAAGGCTTGAGGAGACAGGACCTAGAGCCTTTCGGCTGAGACTCAGAAGACTCAGTCAGAGGATTCGTGGAGTTGGCAAGGTGAGAAGTGGCTGTGGCTTGTTCCTTTGTCTCTCTGATCTTTCAATATCTGGCTCTGGGTTTTTATTGTAAAACCATTTAAGATTCATGCAACAGGATACTTATTGTTATTAGTCACCAAGTTATACATGGTACTGCACACAACCAGTGTGAGGAACTGGTAAAACTTTTGTTTTTAGAGCAAATCATCCATGCCCCAGCTCCAGACCATGGAGAGAGCTGATGCCTGAAGAAAGGTTGACACCCACAACAACCTCATCTGAAGTGGAAATGATGTCACATCTGACTTCCCTCTTTACTGATTCTGTAAGGCTTCTAAACCAGCCATCCTTTACCATAGTGGATGTGGGAAGGAGAATGGGGTTCATGAGATTTCTTTGTGGAACTTATTTAAGATGAACCCAAGTTCCGTGTTCATTTGATGTTGCGAATTTCCTTTGCTGCAAAAATAGCCTGACACATCAATCATGCATAGACTTTTTAAAGACCTGGTCTTTTTCTTCTGCCCAACCTTTACCCAAGGAGAAACTCTCATTCCATACTTATTTCTGTATTTGTTTTCTTTTTATTTCTTAAATAAGCTGGGCACATTGGTTCATGCCTGCAATTGTAGTGCTCTGGAGGTCAAGGCCAGAGATCATGAGTCTGAGGTCAATGGGAGCTATGTGATGAGAATCTGTATCAAAAATATACTTCCCCCCCCCCCAGTGAAAATACAGGAAAAAGAACTTGCTAAAGAAAGCAACATTTGGGTGGCTCTGCTTTTATCTACAAGATGGGGACATATACAATGCAGGGTCGATGCTGTTAGAAAGGTGTTTTAATAATAGAAATAACCCTGCCTCCAGAGGTAGATTATTTTCCTTTTGCCTAAAATAGTTCCAAAGTTAGAATCTGCGATGCATTTTGGAGAGTAGGCATTGTTATTTGGGGGGCTTTTTGTTGTTTGTTATGTTTTGTCTGAATATTTACCTTGCTAGATTGCCTTTCTCTCTGCAAACACCAGAGAGAACATAGACAGAGATCATCATCATTGAGAATGTGCAGCAGACTTCATATTAGACACACATTAACATCAAAGCTAGTGGAGACTGAGCAAGGAAGGATGTGATCACCCAGTCCCAAATCAAGAATCT
Source organism: Peromyscus attwateri (assembly GCA_902168425.1). Taxonomy (NCBI): domain Eukaryota; kingdom Metazoa; phylum Chordata; class Mammalia; order Rodentia; family Cricetidae; genus Peromyscus; species Peromyscus attwateri. The sequence continues at coordinate 19,461 of CABHPP010144848.1, read as the reverse complement.
GAGTCATCTGGGGAGTAGGCTGCCTATACAGGATGTGCCTTCTCCACTTGCCATACTGCCTACAAACCAGAGTGGCTGTGTCTCTGAATGGCCAGGCAGAGCAGGGTGACCTTCGGGAACAAAACTTCACTACCTCGCCAGTCCTTTTGTTCTGTTGTGTAGTTGTCTCTCTGTGATTCCAATTTGTTTCCACCCAGCACAAAAATAATATCACAATGTGTCTGGGGAAGATGCTCAGGGTGTGAGGTTCCTGGTTGTTGATTGTGCTTGTGTTACATTTTTTAAGAAATCATTTATTTTTTGAAATTATAATTACATCATTTCATCCTTTCTTTTTCTCCCTCCAAACCCTCCCATATATCCCTCCTTGCTCTTTTTCAAATCAGTGGCCTCTTTCAGTCATTAATTGTTGTTACATATACATATATATGCATATGTATTTCTAAATACATAACTACAACCTGCTCAGTCAACATAATATTTCTTGCATGTGTTACATTGTGAGACTGTCATCTCATAGAATAACAGAACAGTAATGGAATCCTAAGGAGTGAAAACTATTTGCTTGAGCACCCAGTGCTGGGGTAGACCTTGGATGGCCCATCTGTGACTCCTTTACAGTATTGGGATGGGGCCAGCCAGAGAGGATGATTCCCAGCATGAGAAACTAGCTCTAAGGTCCTGATGCTGGGTGCTTGAAGGAGACAGCTGTCACATGGTATGACACTGTTTCTCCCATTTTAGTAAACAAAGAGCATTCATTTTCCCTTGAGTTCTTGAAAACAGTATATATGAGAATCTGAAAATAACCAAAAAATCCCAAGGAGAGGGAATGTAAGGCTCTTCCTTCACCAGTATGATATTTTTCCTGTAAACTTAGTCATTAGCTCTACAATGACTTGTTGATTTGCTTGTTTTGCAGTACTGGAACTTCCCTAGGACCTCCTGCATGCTAGGCAAGTGTCTTTACTATCCACTGAACTACCTCACCAACCCCAGAGTAAAGTTCTTTACCTAGAAGGACTTGCTCACCCAAATACACAGCCTTCTACAGTGACCATCATTGTCCTGTCCACCCTGGTTGCGTTGCTGTTGCTGCTGCTGCTGCTGTTGCTGCTGCTGCTGCTGTTGATGCTGCATGTTGCAACAGAATCTCACACTATAGTATGGGCTAGTGTAGCTAGAGTTTTCCTGCCTAGCCCACGGTCAGGATAAATCTCTCTCACCTGCCAGTCCCACAGCCGCTCAGACCCAACCAAGTAAACACAGAGACTTATATTGCTTACAAACTGTATGGCCATGGCAGGCTTCTTGCTAACTGTCCTTATATCTTAAATTAATCCATTTCTATAAATCTATACCTTGCCACGTGGCTCGTGGCTTACCGGCATCTTTACATGCTGCTTGTCCTGGGGGCGGCTGGCAGGCAGTGATTCCTTCTGCCTTCCTGTTCTTTCTTTTCTCTGTTAGTCCCGCCTATACTTCCTGCCTAGCCACTGGCCAATCAGTGTTTTATTAGCAACACATTTGCCATACAGAACATCCCATAGCAGGCTAGCTGGAAACTCTTTATTGATCATTATTCTTTCCACGGTGGCCTAGAAGTTGTGGCAAGCCTTGTGTCTCAGCTTCCTCAATTCTAGTGTTATAAGTATGAGCCACCTTCTTTTCTTTCTTGGCAGGAGGGAAAAAAGTACCATTCCCCAACTCAGTTCTAAGATCTCTAATGTCTTCAAGGATTCTGTGGTTGTAGTATTGTGATGGTAAACATCCCTCATAAATTTGACTGGGTTTAGAATCACCATGAAAATACCTGTGGGTTTATCTATGAGGATGTTTCCAGTAAGGTTTAACTGAGAATGGATGAGCCACCATAAATATGGGGATTGCCCTCCCATTAGCTGGAGTCCCAGCTTGAATTAAAAGGAGAAAGTGAGCTGAGCCCCAACATTCATCTCTCTCTATTTCCTGACTGCAGATGTAATGTGATCGGGTATCTCACGTTCCTGCCCCTAACACTTCTCATCATGGGGAACTGTACCCACAAACAATCAAATTTAACCCTTCTTTCCTTAAGCTGCTTTGCTGGGGGTCAGGGTTTTCAGCAATGAGAGAAGTAGCTGATGTGGGTATGAAATTCCATTAAACCAAAATGTCTAATGTGTCCCTTCTTCCTGTAAAGGCACTAGAGAGAGCAGTACTATGAAAAAAAAAACTATCAAGTGCCAAGTCCTCAGAGGACTTTAGTTCTGAATGTCCTTAAGCACTGCATAAGATCTGTTTGCCTCATACCAACTAACATTTTCTATTTTATGCTTTTTTAGTTTCTTTGGAATACACAGACATATGAAGATAACTCAAGAGAACTGGTGTTTGATGAGATTCTTTCTCCAAAACAATATGCAGAGATAAAAAATGAAGTATTTTGTTAATTCATAGTGCACACTACATATACCTAGTACATGCTACAAATGAAGAAAACACATTTTGCTATTGTTGGAAGTCTAGAGTTAAGTCCTTTCAGTTCTGGGTGAAACTGAAATTGTTTGCTCTAGTGGAATAACCAAGCACAGTCCTGTTTCCAAGAGGCTGTTTATATTAAAAAAATCCTATTACAACAACAAAAAACCTCTCAAAGCTGGGAGGCTATGACCATCTAGATGATTATCTGACTGAGCTTTCTGCATAACTCTGTGAGTCACAGCCATGTGTGGCTGTCAGTAAAAGCTAACACAATCGAAGCTGGGACCCTGTGTATGTGAAGGTCCTGGGGTATGGACAGAAGGACAGCAAAGACAAGAAGTGGAAGCTTCTAGATGGTAGCCTCAGGGTGTGGACAGAATTTCTGTGATGTGCAAACACAAGACACTGATGCAACTTGTAAACCAGAAGGCTAGAGGAGGCGTGACCCAGAGACACCTAGATGTTGCCATGCACTAAAAACCCACTAAGACAGAAAAGGAGCATTGCTGAATGTGAGATCGTGGCGAAAAGGGAAAATGAGAAACAAAGTATGGGAGGTGCTAATGATGAGAAAAGGGAGGATTTGAAAGCACACTAATAAATTGAGTAAGATAGGGCAATGACAGGGAAGAGACAGATGGTTCAAAGGTTAGATAAAATCAAGACTGAGAAGTTGGACCAAGACATCGTGTCTGCCTACATAGACAGAGTGTAAGAAGCAGGGAATGAGTTTCTGACTGCAATATGACTAAAAAAAAATTAATAGACTTTCTAGTGGTCAATAATAACCAGCTGTAAGTATTTTAAGTTCCCATTCACAGTAAGAACCTGAAATACAAGATACTTTGGGAGGAATCTAATAAAAAGAAACGTATGACTGTTACAGAGAAATTGCCAGGTGCTATTGTGGGAAATAATGAATAAATGGAGATGAATGATGGGCAGTGAAAGAACTCACCATTGTAAAGATTGAATTCTTCACGACACTGCTTCTAAAGGTCATAAGACAAAACCAGCCAGGAGCAGCAATTCCATGCTAAGATCCATAACCAGAAGCAAAAACGTGTCAGTTGGCTTCGCTTTCCTGGAACAAACACCTGAGATGATCAGTGCAGAGAGAGAAAAGGTTGTGCAGCCTCAGCTCCCGCTCTCACAGTTCTGTCTGTCTTCCATTGACCCGTTGCCTCCAGGCGTATGGTGAAACGGCATTCTCTCAGCAGGTTCAGAGTGAATGCACGGCATAATTGACATTTGTCTGTGTAGAAGAGCTTACACATCCACCAAGGATTTGCTATGTCCTTGGATTACACTAGGCGTAATGAACACACCTGAGTAAGTTTTGGACACTACTAAGGCATAGATAGACTAGGGTGCAAAAGCCAGAAGAAAAAATAGAACGGTATTTCAGGGGGAGTCATTCTAGACATAAATCTACGGATGAGATATAAATGCCTGTCATTTCTTTGGATAAGTCCCAGAAGAACAATCTATAGCACTAGAGGATTCTTTTTTTTAACATGTTCAAGGGTGAGATATGGCTCAGTGGTTAACAGAGCTTCCTGCTCTTCCAGGTGAGCAGAGCTGTGTTCCTCACAATCATGCCAGGGAGCTCAAAACCACTTATAAATCTAGGTCCAGGGGATCCAGCACCTTCTTTTGGCCTCCACAGGCATTGCACTGAGTTGCATACACTCCCCACACAGACATACACGTCCACATAAATAATAACAAAAGTAAATCAGTAAAATAGATGTCATTAGTTTATTACATGTTAAAACAACTACATAACCTGGGTAGCAAGGCCTGTAAGTGATTTGAAAAATCTATGCAAATGCACACAGAAGCACAAATGCTCTGCTTAGAATCAAGCAGGAGATGAATTACTCAATTGGACATTTTAAAATATAGCCTAAGTGAGATTTTTTCCCAAGCTTTAAATCAGTCAAACATACTCAAGGCTTTCTTATTTTAGAATCAAATTATCTTAATGGCATGGGGAAGCAGAGGGAAACCATGGGTGAAAGTCATATTCTCTACATCATCTGTTTGTATGTGTATGTGGTGGTTTGAACAAGAATGCTCCCCATAGGCTCTATGTTTGAAGACATGGCCCCAGTGGGTAGAACTGTTTGAGGAAGCATCAGGAGGTGGTGTCCCTGGGTATGGGGTTTGAAGTCTCAAAAACCCACATCATCCCCTGTATCTCCCTCCCTCTGCCCTGCGCTTATTGATCATTATGTAAGTTCTCAGCTACCACTCCAGTGCCATGCCTGCCTGCCTGCTGCCATGTCCCTGCCATGATGGTTATGGACTCTAACCCTCTGAAACTGTAAGGCCCAAATAAACTTTCTTCTTGGCCATGGTATCTTCACAGCAGTAGAAATGTAACTAAGATGGTGTCTGGTGACTCATCTTGTCTGTCAGCTTGACTAGATCTAGAACTGACTGAGAGATAAGTTGCTAGACTCCCCTGTGAGGCATTTTCTTGATCCACTTATTTCAAATACGAAGACCCACTTTAAATGCAAATTACCCCTTCAGATAGCAGCCGAGATAAAAAGAAGTCTGAGAGAAAAGCTTCTGCCTTTTGCCTTATTGCCTTCATATCTCACTGGCAAGCTTATTTACCCTGTCACAGCAGCTGATGCTGTTAGCTTCCTTTGGATATCAGAACCCAGCCTCTTTGGGCTTCCATCAGGGACTGAAGACCAAAGACCAGTCTCTAGGCATCTTCTAGGCTTTCAGCACCAACTTGAGACTCAGAGGAACCCAGCCTCATGGACTGGATTTCAGCTCCCTGGTTTGCAGCCTCTTCACTGTGAAGATAGCCATTGTGGGACTACTCAATCAGTATTATGTAATCCAATCCAATAAAACCTTGTTTAATATGTATTTACCTTATTGATTCTGTTCATCTAGAGAGTTCTGACTATTACAATACTTATATACATGTAGGTATATATATATGTATATGTCTTTCACTCAAGTGACCTCAGAAACATGGTTCCAGGCCTGTAATGATAACTGTGGATTGATTGTTCCTAGAAAAGCATAGACCAGGCTGTATTTTCAGTGTTTTGAACCTGGACACCCTGCACTGCCATCTTCTCTGCAAGCTTCTGCAGCACATGAAATTCTACGAGGCATCTACTGGGAACTGCAAATGGAAAATCAAGTCTCGTATTGGGGGAAGGTGAGACCTGGCAGGGCTTCAGGCCAGGCATGCTCCTGCCCCACTGCCCATGATCCTTAAGCTGGACTGAGAAGTAGCTACAAGTAGTGCTGACTTCTTATGGAACTTAAATGGAAGAAGTCAAATAGGCCAACCTAAGAACTTATCTACTGCTGTGGATAATTGTCAGAACACGGTCAAAAGAATGACTCATGGTGAGCAATACTTTGGGGGAATATCAGAGATGCTTCAGGGAAAAAGGGCAGAGGGCCTTTTACCTCAAGTGCATTCTGTTCCCTGGTTTACTTGGATGTGATTTCATGCCTCCTGTGTTAAACATTTACATTCACTGTATAAGACATATATATTCTTGTTGGATGTCAGAACATCGCTATAGAACCCATTCTGGTGAAAGGACATGCTCAATGCTATCCCCACTGTCCCCTGAATCTGGATATGGCCTCTGCCTTGCTTTCATGCTCCCCAGATATAATCTACAGTACATGGCAGGCAATTGTGTTTAAATTGCTCTATCCTGGGAAAGTTCTGGAAAAGGGCTGCTCTGTTAATATTTAGTATGTGCTTACTGACATTTATATGCTTGTTTTCTGGACTCAAACAACCTTCCTTATATCACTGCTTTCTTTGTTTCATTCATGTATAAAAGTACATTGAAACTGAAGTAAAGTTGCCACAGCGTTAGATTGTAGTCTGCCCCGTTCTTTCAGGTTCTCAGCTCCCAGGTCTCTCAGACACAGATCTGCATAAGTTGGCAAAAGTCAACAGATAAGGAATAAATATTTTTCCCCTGGCCTTGTCTTAGAGGCCCATAGTATAATGTGGGAGCACCAACTAGCCGACAGCCACCACATGGTGAGAAGTGTGTCACTGTGAAATAAACACAACAGGATGTGTTCTCGAACCTGAGACCAGTTCACTCTGCCCAGGACAGACCTGAAAGAACATCTTGGTGGGAACATCATTAATATCTTTATTTTATTATTTTATTTTATTTTATTTTATTTTTTTACAATCCAACTAATATGTAGCATTATTTGTTAGGCTTGAGGGAGAATTTGAGGAGAAGGCAGACAAGACTACAGTTCTGAGATTTGTGGGAAGGTCTAATATTCAGGTCAGTGAGTCCTGATCAATTTTCCTTGAACAAATATAACATGATTAAAGTAGTTTATTATTGCAGGGAGAGTGCCCCTGATGCACTGTTAGACCCTGTCAGATCTAGAGAGTGCCCTGCAGGAAGACCATCCCTGCTGGCAATTCCTGAGGAAGGAATGCATTTAAGTGACAGCTTCATTCATGGCATGTGCTTTCCATCTGACAGAATAAAGCTGATGCACTTTATTAAGCATTTAGAGAGGCATGAACAGTCTCAAAGTGGCTGAATGAAGCCAGACTTCCATGTGGCTGACTTCTCACAGAGTAACGTGTGCCCTAGCTGCCCAACTCACTCTACTGGCTATTGAGTATATCCTTGAATGTGCTCTGGACTCAACAACAATAGTGACCAGAGGAGTCATCTGCCTTCAAGGACTGTGTAAACATTATATCCCCCTGTGGCTGCTTTCCAGCCTCTTTAGTAGATTTCAAACATCTTATTGGAATCTCCCCAAAGTTGATTAACATCTAGGAAACAAGACAGAGAATGGTGGTTCCTACTCCAAGGAAAAAGGTTAGACCTGGAGTCACCCTCATCAGAATAAAGTTCATAGGACATGGGCCCAGTGAGTGAGGATGAAGATGCTGCCCAGATTTGAGGACAAGATTTGAAGATCCCTCATCACAGCTATATAAAATTATTCTGCTGATGGGAAAGAATCAAGGCATTCCATTCAGACATGATCCTTTCTGTCCTAGTTTGGGAGGGAAGGCTAATACCAAATGAGAAAGTGATCTGTCCATTTTCTTTTGCTCTGGAAGACTCTAGGTTTATTCTACTTACCAATCTCCTTGACTAGCATATGGACCCTGGATCTAAAACACCCTTGTGTAGACACACAGTCACTCCATTCTGCCTCCATGACTCTGTTTGGGACCCTAAGGACTTCAGTTCTTTTTAAGATGCCTCAGTTTATAGTTCATCTGTTGCCGTGTTGATTCTATAAGTAAGACATTGGTGTGGATTTGTGTGATTCCTATTACAATGGAAGCTTCTTGAAGAATTCTTGACCATGTCCATGCCCTGTATTTCCTTGCAACATAACCCAACATGTACAGGGACTGCTCATCTACCCAATGGTACTATCTACCCAAGATGGTGCCCAGTGCCTTTTTCTCCTTTGGAGTGTGCCCTCAGTCCCTCAGCACTTCTCTCTCCTGGCACTGCACTTTTCACTGTGGTCTAAATTATGTATTTCTCAGTCTTTCAACATCAGTAGCTAGTTAGCCATCCCTCTACCCTCAGTTTATTGCACAATACAAATAGCTGGTGAGTCCCAGACATGAGGAATTCTCTGATCTGCAGCCCATATTTCTACTGAGATGACCACAGTCACAGATAGAGTGTCATCGTCTGCTCCAGTTCTCTGCTGTTTCTGGATGCACTTGGGACAAGAACATCTTTGGCAAGTTTGGAGTCACCTTCCCTCTGGATGTGCTCAAACCTTCTCAGTGCCCCTTGACTTCTAAACTCAACTCTCCCCATGATGGTTCTCCCTACCTCTGAGAGCTTTGTCACCCAGGACCATTGTCATCTGACTCATTCAGGGTTGACAATTTCTTGACATCAAAACTAAACATCCTACATTCCAGAAACTCAGACTTGTGACTAACTGCAGGTTGGAAAACTGACACATGACTGTGGCTCCATTCTTTTCTGGCTTCAGCATCTAAACTACCAATACTGAGTCTCCATATGATCACCCAGAAGAGAAAATGGTGGCTTAACATGTACATCCCACATTGCAAACAACCCTGAACAGGGAAACATGACTTTTATTTCCCTGTTGATAATCAAGAGAGGAGAAGCAGCAGTAGTCTAACTAACTACCGGGCCACATATGTTTAATTCAGTGCCCAATGCACAGTCAACGATGACAATTCTTCTTATGTGCCCAATGTAGTCAAAGCTATGTAACACAGATCTTGACCACAAACACCCCACAAACCAATGAGAAAGATAGACGAGAAAAGTGATGAGTGTGTATATTTTAAGTCATAACTGACACGGGCTTAAAATCTCTGACTGACCTGATATACAGGAGATAGACACATCTTTTTGGAGTCAGGAAAAGGTGTGTTTGATGTGTGGAAGGCGAGTACTTGCAACAGTTGGAGGAATGTGTGTGCTATGTGTTCATGTGCCTGGCCTGTGAGTGCTCAGATTCTGTGGTTGTTCATCCAGGATAGCTCTGATTGCTTGCTAGCTAGCTGGTTTGCTCCTCCCTGTCTCCCTCCCTCCCTCCCTCCCTCCCTCCCTCCCTCCCTCCCTCCCTCTTTCCCTCCCTCCCACCCTCCTTCCTATCTTTCATGTATATGGATGTTTTACCTGCATGTATATGTATGCACATGATATGCACCAGTGCCCAAGTAGTCCAGAAGAGGGCATTGAATACTTTGGAACTGTAATTACAAGTGGTTGTGAGCTACAATGTGGGTGCTAGGGACTGAACCCAGGTCATCTGCAAGAGTGTTGAGTGCTCTTAACTGCTGAGCTGTCTCTCCAACATCTGCTTTTGTTTATTATGGGCTTTTGAATTTTCTCTTGAGGCTAAACTAAAATTCTGATGCCTGTCTAGAAATTAAGCAGGAGAGTATGTCTCTAGACATTCATTTTTACTGATCTTAGAATGTGCTTTTAGAGCTGTGGACTCTCATCATCTGCAGCTAATGGGAACAGGGTTTAGAAATTGCCTTATTTCTAGTACTTTTCTAATTGGGTCAATAAACAAATACACTAGTCAGAAACTAGCTTTGCAAGCTTCCACCGAGCAAAGCATCGGAGATTGCCCTGGAGACCCTCAGTTTAATTAGTTTCAGTAGGGGGTCTAGAGGCTGCCCATGTCTTTAGAATTTCCCAGTGTCCCATGAATTTAGGAAATGGTAACTAACAAATGACTCCAATTTGAAGCCTCTAAATTTATAGTCTGATTTTGTTGTTTTCTGGCAAAAGTTCTCCTTAGAGATCTACTCAGTAATCTGCTTTTCAAAAAAGTATTTCCAAAATTTAGGAAATTTTATTCTGGATGTTGCATTATTAATGGGTAAAAGTTAACAATAGCCTATATGTGTCATGGCAGATGGGAAAATCAGTAAAACATGGGCATGCATAAGATTCTATGCAGCACCAATTTACCTTGTAGACCTGGATACACTTTCACAGGAAGAATCCATATGAAGAGCAACAAGCACGTTACAGTCCTAGTTTTGAAGATAAGCACATGTGGATGAGGGCTGAGGATATAGCTCTGTTGGTAGGATGATTGCCTAGTATACATGGAGATCTGGATTTTGTCCCCAGCACTACGTAACATCTGACGTGGTGGTGCCTCACACCTGTAATCCCTACATTCAAGAGTTGGAGGCAGGAGGATCAGAAGTTCTCTCTCTCTCTCTCTCTCTCTCTCTCTCTCTCTCTCTCACACACACACACACACACACACACACACACACACACACACACCCCACAGGGGCTGATAACACCGTTATTATATTTGTATTTCAAATACTGGAATATAAGTGATTTTTAAAATCTGAACTCTCCTTTGTACACTAAAGGTGAATTACTGGCATATGAGTAACTATTGTAATTAAAACTAAATGAAACCATGTAAATATGAAGGTAGAAGTCACTTCTCATTGAAACAGAGACGCATGCTGCCTGGTAAGTGGAAGAATGAGAAGGAGTTTCTGGGAGTGGACCCCAACATATTCAAGGGGACCCTGGAGACACCACATCCCTTCATGTCACAGTCAGAGTGTAAAGCCTTGAAATCCAAAGACACTGCCATGGGTCTTCCCATCCATCAGTGCAGGAACCAGGTCCTGACTCACCCAGAGTAGCTTTCGTATGTGTTAGTCCCACTGAGAACTGTTCACAGAAGGTCACCAACCTCATGCCTTGAATGTGATCAGACACATTGAAGAATATCAAATAATTTTGAAATGAGCTCACTATTCCCAAACAGAATGGCAGAAAACTTAGGAAATGCCTGGAGTGGACCAGGCATGGTCCTTGGCTCACCTCTCTGGCTGTGGCTTTGAGAGGTTGATGATGACTCAATGTTCTCTCTGTAGTGCCAACTCAATCAGATAACTTATCTGATGTTAACCAACTTGTGGGCATTGCATGTCCCTGGGGAACTAGGCCTGGCCTGGCACAATGCCATTGTCTCTGCTTTCTATGAATCAAAAAGTCAGATTCAAGAGATAAGTAGAGACAAACAACAGGCTTCCTCTTGGGTGGGAAAAGCTACATACTTGGTGGCCATAGCTACCCACAATTGATTATTTTTAAAAAGAGCAATCTTTACCTACAAAAATAATTTCATATTTATTCTGTAATCCTCAGAACATTCCCAAGCCTGAATTGCAACAGTCAGCAACTAAACACATAGACACACTTACATTCCAGGCCTTAGACTTGAGTTCAGATTTAGGAAGGCTAGAATAAAGGCTTTGGCAATGATTTATCAGTACACAACTGAAAAGGCATCTCCTCCCCTTTGCCACTGGGTTATGCAAACCAAACACACCCAAGTGCCTTCCCTGGATCCCCACAGTGATTAACAGCTCACCTGTGCTAGCCTGAAGCTTCCCATATAAGGAAGTCACTTTCCTACTCCATTTCCCGTTATTCTGATGATCTAACTCAAGTCTTCACACTTTCAGAAAAAGTACTTTGCAAATTGAGGCATTTCCAGCTATAGGTCGTTTTTATCTGTAATATTTTCTATTTTTCAGTCATCCACGGCTATGGTTCCGATTCCTTTACTTCAGAGTCTTGTAAGAGACTCTCTTGGGAGTTGTTTTACTTGCTGGTCTCATTTGAGGGGGTTAAATTTCTCCTAGAATAGCTAAAAGCAGATGCATTATTGCCAAAGCCACTTAGCTGGCTCTCACAGTTCTCGTGAATCAGGACTGTGTCCTGTAAGTGCTAATTTTTAGCTTTAATTTATTCCCAAGTCAACCAGCATTGGCACCTGTGACCTGCTCACATCATGGGATTCTTTTTATAACTGCTTCATTAACTGACTCCTATGTAATCCCTTCGGAGCAAGAGACGTTCCCGCTGCTGGCCATGCCCCAGTGCATGCTGCGCAGATGGGGGTTGCCAAGCTCTGCCTCTGGTGCTGAGAGTTCCAAGGAATAGTCTTGTTCATCCTGTCTGTCAGTTCAGTCTGTCTGTTCAGACTGTCATTCAATCTCTGTATTCCACTGTTCTATTGCGATTGCTTTGCAGACCACACAAAACTTTCAAACATGTCTTAATTTTGCTAGAGAATGAAAGTGGGTTCCTGAGAAGACAGCTCGGTGGGTAAAGTGCTTGCTGCACAAGCATGTGGACCTGAGTTCGATCCCTGAGACCCTTGTAAAAAGCCAGGTGGGATGATCCCAGCTTGTCACCCAAGCACTGGGGAGATGGAGATACATGTGTGTACACACACATGTACACACACACAGACTGATTTTGTATTTCTTGTTGTCTTCATTTTTAATACATGAAAACTCACATTAAAAGGTATTAACTTTATACCAGTTTTCCAGACAGGATACCATCAAAGATTTCAAACAAATGATATGTTCAAATTCGTAGTTTTGAAGCAATAATGAGGCACATTAAAATAAAGACAACATAAGGAGCCTTATGAGTCTATGTCAGTAATCCTGCCCCTGAGAACACTTTGTGGAGCAAGAAGGGGTCTGGATTGAAAAGTCAGTGTAAGTTGAGGAACAGTTTAATGAAGAATTAAAGAACAGGCAAGGGAGAAGATATTGTCATTGTGACGGTTAGCTGTAATTGTCAACTTGACATCATCTAGAATTACCTGGGAAGGGAGTATCAGGGAGGGATTGTCTACACTGGGTTGGGTTGTAGGACTGTCTACATTGGGCTGGCCTGTGGGCCTGTCTGTGAGGTATTGGCTTAATTAAGGTAACTGATGTGGGAACCCCACTGTGTATGGCACCATTCCTAGGCAGGGAGTCTTGAACTGTTTAAAAGTAGAGAAATAGAGCTGAGCACAAGCTAGCATGCCGGCATGCACGCATACATTTCTTCCGTGGTGTGATGTGATACTGCTTCAAGCTCCTGCCACCGTGGCTTCGCTGTAGTAGTAGACTATAACCTGGGATTGTAAGCTGAATTAAACCTTTTCTCCATTACATTGCTTGTTGGGATATTTTATCACAACCACAGAAAAGAAACTAAAACAGCCGTACATCTAGAATGATACAAAAACCTGTCATTTTTCTTGGATATTATATAGATCCAAATGTGAAGCATATCTCAATACATAATGCCTTCTAAAAGGCTTGTGTGTGTGTGTGTGTGCTAATAATGTTAGTAGAGTCGTTAACTCCATGAAACAATATGAACAGCACCCGTGAAGAAATATGAGAGAAACCAGACACAAAAGGCATGTACAGTTTACAGAAGGGGCCAAGAGCCAGTACTCATGTGCACTGTTAAAAGTCAGCAGGGTGGCGGAGGGTGGAGGGAGTGAGGTAGCGTCTGGATAAGAGCCCAAGAAGAGGTTGGAGGCACAGAGCTGTGTTTTCCATCTGGGTGCTCCTTGCATGGGCATATTCATTTTTTGAAAATTTGACAACCTATACTGCACACACACTTTCCTTAAGAATAAATATCTAGTAAATAGACTTTTTAATATTTTACGTTTATGAAGCATTTACGTGTATGTGTACATGTGTGGGTATGTGCATGCTACAGCATGTGTATGGTGGTCAGACAATAGCTTAGAGGATCTGGTCTCTCCTTCCACCATCTGGGTTCCAGGGATCAAACTCAGATCATCTGGCTTGCCAGCAAGCGCCTTTACCTGCTGAGCCATCTGGCCAGCCCATATGTATGTTTTTGAATGACAGAGTTGCGGGTCCCTTTTACAGCTCCAGTTTGCCTCTGTTAAATCACGACTGTTATTTCCTAAGTTCTCCAAAACCAACCTTCATGGCATCCTTCATGGCACACAGAGTGGTGACTTTCTCTTACAAAAGCAAAACTTTCCCCATCATCTCTGTACTTAGATGTTCTCTCATTGGGCAGACCACACTGACAATGATTTCTTTAAGCCTTATGGACGATTTGTTTTCTTGCATTGGCTCTGCCAGAGCATGGTGCCACACAGCTGTGGGAAATCAGAGAGAGCATGCCACATCTGCTCTGCCAGCACAGATCAAAGCAACACGGCTGGTGTCCGGCATGTCATAGAGAGTGTGAGCAAGACACTTTAATCTATCAATGTAAAATTACATTCTTCCTGTGGCTAACTAAGGACACACAAAAAATGGGAGCTAGCGATGCTCAGAGGGTAAGATGGGGAGATGCACAGGGGTAAGATGGGAGGATGGGGAGATGCACAGGAGATAAAATGGAGGGCTGGGGTGATGGCTCCTGTGTTCAGATTTCCAAAGTTCATACTGAAGCCCTAACTGCCAGTCCCTTCTGAATGTAATTCATTAGATGATGGGATATTAAAGGAAGTTAATATTATATACATACGTATCCATACACTTTTAAGAAATCTGAGGAAGACAATGGACATTTGGGGTTGGAAAATTGGCTCAATTAGTATAACGCTTACCACACAAGCATGAGGACCTGACTCCAATCCCCAGAACCCATGTAACAAAGCTGGGCACAATGGCTCATGCTTATAATCCCCATGCTGGGGAGGCAAAGGCAAGTGCATCTTTGAAGCGTGGGCCAGCCATTCTTCTTGTATTGGAGAGATACAGATTCAGTGAGAGACTCTGTCTCAAAAAAATAAGGTGGAGAGTAACACATGGCACTGAGTTCTGGCCTCCATGTGCACGTGTGCATATGTGCAGGTGCATGCACACCCACACAGAGACGTGTCCACACCCATGAACAAGAAAGAAAGACTGGAGAACACCTACATATCCCTCAAGAGCAAGAAGGCTTAGCAAGTCCTAACACACGTGAAAAGTAATGAACTTCATCTGCACACATCAGCAAAGATGAAACTGAAATTATAGTCAGACAGTTTCAGAACAATGTACTCAATGTCATTCCAGGTATAGAAAACAAAGGCAAAAACTGACCAATATTTAACGTAAACATAGAAATATATGCATTAGATCATAAGGAAAGTGAATGATTACAGTAAATTTTAAGAACTTGTAGGCAAGAGAGGCAGGGGTGGATAAAATTGAGGAGGCACATATACAGCTTCTAAAATCTAATGATGTCCATTTTCTTAATCTGAGTTCTGAGCACACAGATGGTCATTTTAATTATATTATCTGCATTTTTTGAGACAGGATCTTACATGTAGCTCTGGCTGACCTGGAACTCTCCATGTAGACCAGGTTGGCCTTGAACTCACAGAGATTCCCCTGCCTCTGCTTCCTGAGTGCTGGGACTAAAGGTGTGCACCACCATGCCCAGACCTAGAAATTGTACTGCAACAGAAATTGTAAATTAAAAGCCACTAACATTTGCCAGCTATAGGTAATTTAGAAATTTGAGGAAGACAATGAATGAAAGAAGAAATATTTCCAAATATAAACTGTACTGGTAAAAAGCAGCATATAACGATGGAAGCAACTCTCTGAATATTGGTGCAGAAATATCCATGAAAATACTAACAAATATAATCTAACAGCAATTTCTTTTCAAGAAAACATGATTGGATATTTGGAAGTTAACAAAATGTATCAATAATAGTAAGTTAAATATGAATATTATGAAATCTGTAAATGATAAAAGATCATCCAAGTGAAACTGAAGAATAAGGACTGAGAACTTTCAATGAAATTAGTAATGAGTATGTATTTCTCAGTAAAGGGAATGGGGGGGGATTAAAAGCTGGCTGTTCACACCTGCAAGGCCATCGAGAGTTGCTCAGTCACTGGCATGTCCCAGTGGACCAGCTCTGCTCTCCCCTTTTCACTGTGGTATTCCACCAAGTTTGCCAGGAGTCTTTGCAGACATTTTCGGGCCTAACCAGCCCCTGTTTAATTCTCAGGTGAGCTTTGCTTCAGAATAACTTTAGATTTGCAGAAAAGTTGTCAAGAGGCACAGGGTCCTCATATGTCTGCCTCATCTGACACGAGCATGGCACACTTGTCCTGGGAATCAGTCAGCATTAGGAGATCATTATTAACTACCAGCTACACTTCTTTCAAGTGGTCACCAGAGTTGTTAGGGTCAGAGCCTGGGTCCTGGTAGTTAGCAAGCCAAGCTCAGCCACCATCTTTAATTGACCAATTAAAGACATAAAGTAACAGAGAAAAGAAGGAAAGAGGGATTTATTCAATATGGCCACATAAGAAAGAGGAACAAAGAGGTTCCATAACCTGGCTGCCTCCAAGTCCATCTTCATGGTCCTGACATGTGCAGTCATCCAAGTTGCCACCTGTCACCACAGGAACAAATGTTTGTTATGGAGTAAATTCAAAATGAAAATCAAGCCTTGTTTTGCAATTTCATTGTGGTTCAACAAGCACCTGAATGACTGACTCAGCATGTCAAGGCACCAGGCACAGGAATAGGCACTCAGCAGGAGTTTTGACTCCTGTGACAGTTGGTGGCATGTTGTGTCCAACCCTGGCAAACAGGCCTTCCTTGCAAATAAGCAGGATCTGGTCCTGTCAGGCCTCTAGAGTCAACTATTCTTTGTCTGCAAGGCAGAATGAAAAGCAATGTAAAAAGGGTCCATGTTGGCTTATAGCTCCAGAGGGGATGTAGTTCATGATGGTGGGAAAGGTGTGGTATCAGGAACCTTGAGGCAGCCTGGAAGTCAGGAAGCAGAGAAAAAGAACAGGAAGTGGAGCCAGGCTCTACAACCTCAAGGCCTGCCCCAAATGATGTACCTCCTCCAGCAAGGTCCCGCCTCCTAAAGGCTATATAATCTGCCCAAACACCAGCACCAGCTGGGCTCCAGGTGTTTGCACACACGATCCTGTGAGGGTCGTTTCATTTTCAAACCACAACACATCGGGTAGGAAGCACACTAGCTTTTTTCATAGTTATACACCATATAGCACATGCATGCAGACATCTGGATTGAAAGTTGCTTGCTTGCTACTTATGTGATCCCCATAGTCACATACAGCTATTTGCAGCTAATCAATGTGCACCACCTGTCCTGTGTGTCTACCCTTTCTCCATCTCCATGTACCTTCAAATCACAAGAACCCAGAAGAGATTGCCCGATGGTGTCCTGACACCACCATGGCCAGTGTCTAAAAGCTCCCACGCTAACCTTCAAGAAAAAAGTGAGAGAAGGCCACGAAGGAGGCACAGGCTTCTGAAAGCGTAGTATACCCCACTGCAAAGTGAAAAATACATTTGGTGAAAGAAAACTGCCATCACTCATGGAAAGCTCTCAGTGCTCTGAGTCTAATTAGAGAGAAAAGAATCAATAGTGACTCACTTCCTTGTTAGAGGAATTGATTATCCTGATAAGCTCACAATATTCCTGGAGTTTGTCTTAATCATTTTCTAGCAAAATGGCTCAGCTCCAGCTCTCCCCAATCACATGGCTACATTGAGATGAGTGGTTTAGTGATGCTGGGAGTGACAAATCAATCTCCTTAAAGAAGCTGCATCCTCCAGGCAGAAGGTGACCAAGAACAGGAGCCAGCCTGCACTGACAGACAGTCAAATAGGATTTGAACTCCAGAAATCCAGGCATGGTTCTGGATTTTCTAGTCGTCATTGGGACTTTCATATTGACTAGGATATTGAATGTCACTCTTCTTGTTCAGATAAATGGCCCTGCCACATTGTACTTAGAAGACCCATGATTGTGTGGCCGGAGAGATGACTCAGCTGTTAAGAACACTTGCTGCTCTTGCAGAGAATTGGGGTTGGGTTCCCAACACCCATATGGTGGCTCCAGTTCCAGATGATCTGACTCCCTCTTCTGGCCTCCTCCAGCACTGCACACAAGTGGTACATAAACATATATGCATGCAAACATGCATACATATAAAATACATAATAAACCTTAAAATACTCTGTAGAACTTCACATTATATTTTACACTTTCACTATTGAATACTTATTTTATGCACTTATCCACAGCTGCAGAATGGCTATTCCAATTGCATAGAAGTTCACTGAGATGTGTTGATTTGGGGTCTGGTTAATTTTGATGTAGTTTTGCTGTTGTTATTGTTTTGCAAGTATTTCTATAATAAAAATTTGTTAAAAGATTCAAGTTTGACTTTTTCTCTTGCTCCATCTCTCACTCTTGCTCTTTCTCATTCTCTTACCCACTCACTCTCCTCTCTCTTCCTCTGTCTTTTGTGGCTGCATGACCTTGAGGAAAATCATTTCACAGTTCTGAAGTATTTCTTAAAATTTAAAAAGAGATTAGGGTTTGAAGTGCATGAAGGTTCAGAACCACCCTATGGGATTCAGCAGTTGTGTGAAGTAGATACTGGTCAAATGCAACAATCCATTTAAACTGCTCAACAGCCCAGCAACAAAGCTGCCAGCATTGCTCTTATTTGCAGACAAGTACAGGAGGACTTAGAAGGTTTTAAGAACTTTTTTTAACCCAATATTACCTATACCCGGGGCTCCAAAAGATACAAGATCTTAATGACTATGTTCTTGGACTTGTCACCCATACTTTCTGGTTCTAGTTTCTAGTGGCAATCACTTCCATGCAGGTGTAGTTAAACTTTGTCAATAATGAACAGTTGCTGCATCTTTGATGGACATGTTGGCAGCTAAAACACTAGTCTCCCTGTTCTTCCTGCCAACATGTCTCCATCTAGCTAGAAGATCAGGACAGTGGATGTGTTCAATAAATTATAGGGCTTGGGGCCTTTTTTCCCTCAGGAAGGAACTAAGTCTTTCATGGTCACATAATAATAGACATAATTAATATCAACAGAAAGGTGGATTAGCATCATTAACAGAAAGCTGGTGTGACAACTGATATTCTCTGTCAACCTGACTGGACTGAGAAGCCCTGATACCTAGGTAAAGCTCACTTCTGAGTGTATCCTCAAGACTGTTTCCAGAAGAGGATTGTGCCAGTGGTGTGGTAATGGGTGAAGGAGATGGCCCTCACCAATATCGTCAAGGGTCATCTGGTTAGTTGAGGCCTGGGTGGTACAGGAAGGTGACTGAATGTTCTTACTCTTTCCTGGAGCTGAGATATCCTTGCCCTGGCATCAGAGGCTCTGCTTCTCAGACATTTGGGACTCTAGGACTTTTAACTGTCCTCTAGTGCCACTGTTTATCTGTGGAGCCCTCATACAGCAGGCATTTCCAGATGGAGCAGACATGTGACAGAGATGATGTTGCCTCCTGTGGCAGATCATGACCTTTGCTACAAAGATTTGATCATTCATGCTCTGGGAATCCACGATCTGTTGTTTAGAGTAGAAGGAAGAGAATGTGTTCCTTTATTTTTTCAAAAAGCTCGGTGGCATGGGCCACAGTCAAGTGGAATTAGCAGAAAGTCACAGGGAAAAAAACAGTTAAACAAGCACACAACAGACTGATATCTACTGCTCTAGTTTTCCTTCTGTTTCTGTGACTAAAAGGAACTTAGAGAGGAAAGGCTTTATTAGACTTACACTTCCAGGTCATAGTTCAGCATTGAGGGAAGCCAAGGCAGGAACTCAAACAGGAACTTGAAGGAGAA
>CABHPP010144847.1:0-48943 GCA_902168425.1 Peromyscus attwateri | reverse complement strand
CTGCCTTAGTCACTTCAGTGTTGGGATTATTACAGATGTAACACCATGTCCAGCTTAGTCTGATTTGATAATCAAGTTATAGGCTTTTCTTCTTTTATTAAATCCTAATGGTTTTACCCTGCTGAGCCATCTCTCCGCCCCTCCTCCAAAGTTAATTCTTCAATCTTAATAAGAATGTATGTTTGGTTTTGTTTGTTTGTTTGTTTTTTGGTTTTTCAAGACAGGGTTTCTCTGTGTAGTTTTGCGCCTTTCCTAGAACTCACTTTGTAGACCAGGCTGGCCTCGAACTCACAGAGATCTGCCTGGCTCTGCCTCCTGAGTGCTGGGATTAAAGGCGCGTGCCACCACCGCCCGGCGAATGTATTTTCATAATAACATTTGACCGGGCAGCGGTGGCGCACGCCTTTAACCCCAGCACTTGGGAGGCAGAAGCAGACGAATCTCTGTGAGTTCGAGGCTAGCCTGGGCTACAGAGTGAGTTCCAGGAAAGGCACAAAGCTACACAGAGAAACCCTGTCTCAAAAAAAACAAAAAACTATATATATATATATTTGGTGTAGCATATTATATGATATATACATGTGCTGTCATGCTGTAGTTGTAATCTTAAGTGTCCCCCAAAGATTTGTGTCTGAGGTTTGATTTCCCAGAGGTGTATTGTGAGGTAGGGAAACTTAAGTGCAGCCTCATGAAAGGTAGGGCTTTGCCAAGAACATGTGGCCTCAAAAAAGATATTAGGGTACCAGCTGTTCTTCCTCCCCTCTTTTGCATTGCAGCCATAAAGTGAGTGGTTCTGCCCTTCACTCACTCCTTATAATGATGTACAAGCTAATCTTGGACTAAAACCTCTAGAATTATGACTCAGAACTTTTCTCTTTGTAAGTTGAATGTGCCATGTATTTCTTATAATTATGGAAAACTAGCACAGTTCGACAAGAAATTAAAGATGTCCATACCTGTTGAAACCAAAGTTAATACTACACAGAGCAGAATGCCCCCCCCATCAGTGTTTTATATTGTTAATAATATGGAGCAGAGTTTTCCCGTTATTTGTCAGTATTCTGTACCATAAAATGAATGGTGTCCATAGCCAAGCTTCACAAGTTCATGCAATAACCCTCAAAGTAAATTTTGAGCATTTATTATGTAGCAGCAGTCAGGGATGAACAGATGAGGAAGACACTCATCTTAGAGTTGCTCACTATAGATATTGTATCTGATATTCGGTGTTCCACATAATTAAATATATTTGTATAGTCCATCTACTTCATGGACTGCAGTTACACCATTAGCCTTTAAAACTTCATTTCGTAGTCCAGAATGATGCAGGTGTATTGAGAAAACTTACTGCGCACATGTGCATACACACAGCCCTCAGAAGGCTAACATGAACAAGAAATACTTTAATTTGTGAGTCTGTTGTTTACCACGATTGTCTGGTACACTCATCAGTTTGGGAGGAGGTGGGTGTGGTGATGGACGGACAAATGCTATTGTTCACAGAATTTTCGGTTCTTATTATATAATTACATTGGGTGCCATCTGGCTTTTTCTGTAGTGCGTTAATTACTTGTGGTTCTTCTGTTTCTGTTATTAGTGCACTTTGGCTTAGCTGCTTTTTAAATACAAACTTAGTGTTTGTTTTTTCATCATAAAATTGTTATCCTTTGGGGTGAAATTCATGGAATCCAGCCCATGTAGGCTCTAAATGGTGAATAAATGGTGGTACAATGTACTTATTCAGATATATATATAAAATAACTACTGGTAATCATGTTAAATAATTTACTTTTTCATGAATATTTTGTTCTAAAAATTATCTCTTGGTTTTTCTCTGTTACTATGTTTTTCTTTCTTGAATTTTATAGGAATAAGTTGTTTATATTAGTTTATATTTGTTTTTTTAACTTTGGAAGATTGAAGGTATTTGTCCAGTAAGATATACAATTAATAAGCTCAAAGAGCTGGCAAGAAAAACACAAATAAGGATAATTACCATTCCTTTGTGGATATTTGAGAAAGGGTCTCATATTATAGACCTGATTGGCCTGAAAATTACTGTGTAGCCCACGCTGGCCTCAAGTTCATGGCAATTCTCTCTTCACTTACTAGCTATTGCTGTCTCCAGCAAAGGTTTCCTGTATACTTCTTAAATGATTTAATGAAAATAACTGTAGTGGGTCTTTCTAAACAGTGTTATATATTATATCTGTGCACACCTTATGTACAGACTTCATTGAGAACCAAGCTTAGCCTTCTTTCTCTTTAGCTCATGTTTTCATATGAGCACCTGTATTTGAACTGCGCTCTGGGTGCTTCCGAGTACCGTCAAGAATAGCGTATGGTCTTTCCCAAGTGGGTCCTGGGTATTACAGTTCGCATGTTCTTTTCCTTGTCTTCTGCAATTCGTCCGTTTTTTGTCTCAGAGCTGCCATTTTATCATGTTAACAGTCTCTTGCAGCCCTCTCCTTTTTTGGGAGGTGTGGGTGGAGACAGGGTTTCTCTGTGTAGTCCTGGCTGTCCTGGAACTTACTCTGTAGACCAGGCTGGCCTCGAACTCAGAGATCAGCCTACATCTGCCTCCCAAGTGCTGGGATTAAAGGCGTGAGCCACCACTGCTGGCTCTTCTTTTCTGATTTGCTGTTTTTAATTCCTGGGAGCTAGGAGTCCAGTGTGTGTTAAGGAGGACTGCATAAGTTCCGAGTTGAGTGCTCAGAGCTGCCATACTAAGCCTTGTGACATCTGTTTTGGTTGCTGAGATGGTTTCTGAAATTCTTTTGGGTTCTGGCGAAGGCACATGTCATTCATAGTATGTAATAAGTCACAAATGAAAGAAGGTTGTCTCAGCTTAAGACCCTTCATTAGGGTAACTTGGTCTTTGTGATAATGATACACTTGTGCCATCTTTCTGTAACTTGGCTATATAATAAAGTATTGCTAATTAAATTTCCTGATGTCTTTCCCAGTGCTTGGCTAGGAAACTGAAACGTGCAAGCAAACAAGCTCTTACTATTAAGCTGCTGATTTCCAGAGTCGATTTCTCTGCTGATCATTAAAATTTCTATCATGGCCGAAGTAGGCAGCTTCAAAGTCTAGTTTTGTTTTGACTGGTGGCCAAACCCTGTGCCTCTTGTTGAGACAGGCAGATGCTCAACCGTTGCTTTGCCCTGCTCTCCCCATATCAGGGTATTTTATAGTTGGTCCGGTGAACATTCCTTAACTCTGCAGCTGCATTGTGAGCCACCTTCTTTTGTAGGCACTGTCAGTGATTGTATCTACAAAACACAAGAAAGATAAGATTTCTCTTTGAAAGGCTTGCCAAGTACAGGCTTTTTCAAGCTTTTGTGTGAGGATGCAAATCAGCTCAGGTCTGTACCTGGAAAGTAGATTCCAGAACCAGCAGCAGAAGTCAGAGCTGGAAGTAGACACAGTAGTTCACAGACAATCTGAAGAGTGTGATATAGGTGGCCCTTGTAAAGACTTCTTAACGGGTGGTATGCTTTCAAATAATATGCAGACAAGAATAAAACAATGCTCTATTTAACCCAAATTCTATTTCCTCTGTAAGCTAAACTGTAGTCATATGCTACAGAATTTTTTTTTAACAAGAGACCATAAAATTATCATCATCCCTTAAAATTATCACTTCATTAAATTGTAGCTCTCTTAGTTGGTGAAGTACACTGATGTTCACACAATGACAAAGTGAGCTGATAATATACTTCTCAGAAGTGTCCAGGCTGTCCTTGAAGTCATCCTCCTGCCTAAGGCTTCGAAATGTTTGGAGTGAAGGTGCCCACCTTCTTGCCCAGCCCAGAAGTTTGTTTTTTTTTTTATTTGTTGGTTGGTTGGTTGGTTTGTCGAGACAGGGTTTCTCTGTGTGGTTTTGGTGCCTGTCCTTGATCTCGCTCTGTAGACCAGGCTGGTCTCGAACTCACAGAGATCCGCCTGGCTCTGCCTCCTGAGTGCTGGGATTAAAGGCGTGTGCCACCACCACCTGGTCCAGAAGTTTATTTTTTTAACTACCTCACCACAGTTATTCTTCACCCTAAAGAACAGCATTGGTCTCTTAACATGCTTCCTCCCAAAGACAGTAGTGAGTAGAAGGTTAGAGCAAAGACAGGAACATTCAGGGACTTTAAAAGTGCAGTGTCAGAGAATGTATATTGAAAGGTACACTGCCAGAAATTGTATTACTATTTTCTTCCACAGAGAGGACTCTAGGTAACTAGCGGAGACTTAGTTGTATTATGGATCTTTTTGTACTGTACAAATTCTTTTCCAAGTGGTTGGGTTACCCATCCAAAACTATGTGTGGGACCATAGAGCATGTCGCAGGGGTGGAGCTTTCCTCCTTGTAGGTGCTTGGTTTGAGCAGCCCTCCCTTCAGAAGCTGATGCCATTCCTGTACATAGTGGGGCCTGTTTCCCAGTGATCTTTGCTTCTCCGTCACTCTGGTTTCCTATCAGAAAGAGTAGCATTTTGCTTCTTGCAGCTTAATACATGTCAGTATTATCTAGTATACGTTAATGTCTAGAATATTACAGTTCCCAGTATTACTCATTTTCTTTTCTCAGTTTTTATTACTTGTTTGGTCTTCCATGTCGATTTAAAGACAGTTTTTACCAAATTAATAAAGCTCCAGTAAAAACCTTTGTTTTCAAGCCAGGATATTGAGAGGAATGTGCTGTTTGACTATTTCATCTTAACCATATGGAAATACAGCTGCCTGATCCAAGCCTTCTTTTGAGTCTTCCTGTAGTGCAAATCCTTGGTAGAAAGTTGAACATTTTTGCTAAGAATTGGCCTATTGTAATTGCTTTCCTTTTAATAAATATGGCACAGCTGGAATATAGAAAAACTACTTGGGATACTTACACTATTGGCATGTAATGCTTTTTCCAGTTGTTTCTCTCTTTCCTTAAGGTATATCACTATTAACCTATAAATGTGTATTGACTTTTTTTTTTTTAAAAAAATCTCACTAGCATATGAAACCTAGAAGAGTATATAATCATTTGGCATAAAATACGTTCTCATAGTTATTTAAATAAAAATGTAAAGTGGACCATTGATCAGATATAGACAAGAACTTGATTTTCAGTTTCAGTTTATTGATTTCTTTACTCTAAGAAAAACAAGATTGAGCATTACAGAGCTGCAACTGTACAGACTGGTTTTCTAAAACAGACCCATGGTCCCACAGGTGCATACGTGTGTGAACATTTACCCAGCCACGAACTTTCAGCGCGTGACAGTGACGCTTCACTAGAAACATGTGGCAAAACCTTTGTTGTGTGCAGAGAGCATGCAGTGGGCTTCCTCTCCAGTGCCCCTGCCTTGTCTGCTTTCACTGAAGAGTTCTCTGGAAGTTTTATTAATGCACTTTAAACAGATTGTAGATCAGTAGTTAATGTCTGTTACCTGATGGCTTCTGGACTCTGAATGTATTAAGTAGAGTGTAATTGAATAACATGGTGGATCGTTGACATTTATGCTCACTTATGCTACTTATAGCTGGGGACCACTGCTGCAGTAGAGAAATGAATAAAGTACTTGGGGAAATAGGACGTTGTGGATTGAGGGACAGCTTCCCTGGGGACGTGCAGCCCAAGAAGGCATTGCCATGAGAGATGAGGACCAGGACTAACAAAAGGCTTCCTGAGTGAACATCCTTAGAAGCTCCAGAAGGTTTCTTTGGGAGCTGTTCTGCCTTGCCTTCCCTTCTGTATCATGTCAAGGCTTTGCTGTAGGCTCCCGCAGTACACTGCCCAGGTAGTATTACTGGGCCCCAGCCCTTTGGAAGTTCATGTCGCATGTCTGCTCACCACACTCACAGCCCATTCTCCCTTAGTCAGCTCTGGGGCGTTTGTTTCTTGTTCACTTGTCCTAGCGCATTCTCCTTACTCTTCCTGCTGGACATGATGCGCAGTTTAAAACGAGTCCTTTGCTACAGCCCCACCAGTTTAATAGCCGGCTCCCGATAGCTTAGCTGGGCATATGGGACTTCTTCAGTCTCACTTCTGTCCTTCTGTCTGTTCCTCTCCTCTTTCTTCCTTTCTCCCACTCTCTTGTTCTCTTTTCTTACTTTCTCTCTCTTAGAACTTCTGAGATTTCCTCAGCTTTCATGGAATTGGTCACCCTCTCCTGTGTCCCTGTTCTCCTCCCTTTTGCACAGTAAATGCCTACTGAGGACATCCTCCTCCTAAAGCAGGCCTCGCCTTAGTCCTCCAGACAATCACTCCACCTTCTCTGTAGCTGTGTTCACTTCCTATTGCAGCTCTCCTCCATGGTCTTGCTTGGCTCTCTGGACTGGCCTGTGACAGACAGTCTGTTGGGAGATGGTAGAAGTGTGGATGAGTTAGTTTGCAAAGGGGCTTTTATTAGAAGAGCGTGACTGGTAAGAAGGAAGCACGAATGCATATTTCAGAGAAATTGCAGAGTATTGATAGAATGCATCGTGGTTCAAGTGCTTGAGTGTGGGAGAGAGGCAGCTCCAGTGTATGTATTGGGAAACGTGGATGATTGATGAGGTCCTGTTATGGAAAAGTGAGAGGTGGGAGGTTGAGAGGAGAATTTCTAACGGGGCAGTGTGCGCCAGTCAGTAGAATAGGGTTTACAAGACCTAACAAAGAAATTTAGAAGGATAAATCAAAGAACTAAAATAAGCTAAAGAACTTATAAGATGACACACTTAACCAAAGATGAGACAAAAATGCCGGGTGGGGGCAGTGGTGGCGCACGCCTTTAATCCCAGCACTCGGGAGGCAGAGCCAGGCGGATCTCTGTGAGTTCGAGGCCAGTCTCGTCTACAGAGCAAGATCCAGGACAGGCACCAAAGCTACAGAGAAACCCTGTCTTGAAAAACAAACAAACAAACCAAGAATAACACTGCCTTATATTTGTGGAGTCAGTAAATTTTGTTTATTGCCAGTCTCCATAGTCTCGGTGGTTTTGGAGGAAGTCTAACTAAAGCAAGTCCTAGTAATGCGTCTGTCAGGTGTGAGGCGCTGTAGTTCTTAGCAGTACATTCCATGTCATCAAGACAACGCTTCACTTAGAACTAGAATTTTGTAGTGTTATAGCGTCAAAAGATCACAATATAACATTGAATGAAATAGCAGCTTTTGTTACTTAGAAGGAGTCCGTGAAGAATGACAATATAAAATCATAAGAAATGGCAAAAAGCCTTGGATTTTCTTAGTTTGCAACTTTTGTATGGGACGAATTATTTGGCATAGAAATTTAACTGCTTCAGGTCAAATCCAAATCTAGCATTTGTATTTTGAAACTGTTTCTCAGGTATTTATCTCCAGC
Source organism: Peromyscus attwateri (assembly GCA_902168425.1). Lineage (NCBI taxonomy): Eukaryota > Metazoa > Chordata > Mammalia > Rodentia > Cricetidae > Peromyscus > Peromyscus attwateri. The sequence continues at coordinate 41,626 of CABHPP010144847.1, read as the reverse complement.
TTTTATTTTTACTGTTGAAAGTTTACTTTCTTCTAATAAGAAAAACATGTGCACAAAGCCTCCTTTTAGCCTCCTGTGTATCCCCTCAATGAAGAGAGAGCCAGAGACCATATGGCTGAAGGCTGTGGGGGCCCTTTGCCTATTCGCAGTCCTGTTTGGCAATCTTGGAGGTTTTCCCCATGTAATATCAATATCAGTGCCTCAGCAGCTGGTCCTAAATAGAGCTCTCTCCCTTGAAAGCTACCTCCTTCTCTAATTTTTTTCTTCCTGACTTGATTAGGCTTTAGTTAGCACGAAAATCTCTTTTAATTTTTTAAACAGCATGCTAAAATTTGCATTTTCTTTTAAGAAACTCTTTATGAATCTCAGCCCACATTAGTGGCTATACACTACCAGATATTTCCCATCTATTCCAGCATTTATATTTTCACGGAGTCACTAATGAATTAGCCTCTTGCTATATTTGCTTAGTCACCATAGCAACAGCCCTTGGTTAGTATACACCTGGGTAACTTCCTGCAGTTTGACATGATGCACAGCCAACAATTCTGATTTCCACTTATAGGCAACTGGAATTTTGTAGATGGTGCTTTTTAATTTACTGAAGAGAAGTTGTTTGATTCTACTGCTATATTGTGTTGGTGTGCATCACATAGTCATAGAGTGTAGAAATTTTAATTTAGAAAAATGATTCAGACTTTTGTAGCTACCTAGAGAAATAGTACTTCTCCCATTGTAAACACCTTATTTGATCTCTAGCCTTAACATTTTTAAGAGTCAGAGAAATTGGGGGTTACAAATTGAGACTGCTTAATAGCCTAGGTATTTAACTTTAAAAACTTCAAATAACTCTGATTATAAGCCTTCGGTGTCTTTGTTTTGTTTTTTGAGACAAAGTCTCATTCTATAGCCCAGGCAGTGTTCACACTCACTATGTGATCCAAGTTAGCCCAGAATTCTCAGTCCTTTGCTGGAGGTGTATACCACCACACACAAAAAGCCTTCAGGTTTTTTTGTTTTATTTTATGTGTATGAGTATTTTGCCTGCATATATGTATGTGTGTGCCCATGTAGACCAGAAGAAGGCATCAGACCCCCTGGAAATGGAGTCAATAGATGTTTCTGAGCCACTATATGGGTGCTCAGAATTGAACCTTGGTCCTATGCAAGAGCATCAAGTGCTCTTAACCACTGAGCCATCTCTTCAGCCCCCAAGCCTTCAGTTTTTAATATAATAAAAGATGAAAACTGAAGATACTTCTCATCACAGTAATGTGTTGTGAGATGTTCTCTATGCTGTGAATGTATTGCTATGATTGATTGATAAATAAAACACTAATTGGCCAGTAGCCAGGAGGGAAGTATAGGCAGGACTAGCAGAGAGGAGAATTCTGGGAACAAGAAGGCAGAGTCAGAGAGACGCTGCCAGCCACCACGATGAGAAGCAGATGTTAAGATAACAGTAAGCCACGAGCCACGTGGCAACTTATAGGTTAATAGAAATGGGTTAATTTAAGATATAAGAACAGTTAGCAAGAAGCCTGCCACGGCCATACAGTTTGTAAATAATATAAGTCTCTGTGTGTTTACTTGGTTGGGTTTGAGCGGCTGGGCTGGCAGGTGAGAGAGATTTGTCCTGACCGTGGGCCAGACAGGACCAGAAAAACTCTAGCTACAGTAATGTTTTCCATCTTCCTGCTGTCACGTTTGTGTTAGATCAGCCTCTTTGAATCTCATTTTACATTCTTTCTTACACTTCTCAGTCTTGCTATACGGCCCTAGTTGGCCTAGAACCCAAAGAGGTCCAACTGCCTCTGTCTCTGAAGTGCTGGGATTACAGACTTTGTGCCGTCATACCCAGTAGCCTGCTTCATTAAGCCCACACTTCTCCTGAGTCTGTTTCCACTGTGTAAATGTGATTCCTTCAGATTACATGTAGTACAAATATGTCCTTCAGAAAACACACGTTCTCTAATAGACATTTTTGGGGGGAGAAGATAGTATGTTATTCATGGTAGCGTTTATAATTTGAAGAATCTAGTCTATCTTAAATGACATAAAGAATATCAGTGTGCCATCTGCTATGAAATCTCCAAAGGCTAATATTATTTAAACCTTCGTGCTCCTTTCATATATAAATTGCTGTCTTAAACATTCTCTTATGATTTTAAGCCACACAGTTTATATGAATTATTTCCATAAAAGTCCACATTCCTTTAATATTCTCATTTTGATCCTTACTGATTTCCTTCATGGCTTTAAATAAAGAGAAAAAATAGGCATGTTTTAGACTGTTCAGTCACATGTGTGTTCTTATACTTTGTATCTTTTCATTTGTTCCTGCCTAACTTGATTATTGGGTAGATTGTACCAGGAGACCAAGGTTTTAGCTGTGGTTGTTACTAGAACTTTATCCTGTTCTATGGACACGGACTTTGCCCTTGCCTTCAGACAGCATGAAAGCCTTGAGTCAGTTGTAGAGGGATCTGGAGAAAGGAACTTGATATAAAAATGTTGCAAGTTGACTAATTTGGCAAAAGTTGCAAGAGCTTTTACCTTCCTACTTTACTCCTGGAAATCAACCTGAGTTGATTTTCCTGAGTCAACCGACCTCATTAATCAGTTTTCTGCCCTCCACCCCATAATAGGTTTCTCCACTGACTCGGTAAGCCAGATCAAGCCAAATTGAAAACTTAAAACAACAGGTTTATTTGAGCAAAGCAACTCCCGAACTGCTTCTCCAGTCCTAGAGATCGAGGCTGGAGAAGTCACATGCCCAAACTGAAGCAGGGAGATTATATGGTTATAGGCAAGGGGTGATGATGTGTCTACCACAAGCTGGGTTTGTGCCCCAGTGTGGTCAAAAGCTGAGAGCTCTGGGGGGTGGGGGGTGGGGGACTTGGGCAAGCAGCTAGCAACTTGAGGGGAGGAAGCTACATTGGCTGCCAAGAATGCAGAACTGAGCTTTTTGATGTCTTCCCTTTGTTGGGAGATTCTCAGAGTGGTGTGGGTTTGGAAAGATAGACGTGGGCTACTCTTCCAGAGGTCCTGAGTTCAATTCCCAGCAACCACATGGTGGCTCACAACCATCTATAATGAGATGATGCCGGCTTCTGGCATGCAGACATATATGCAGATATACTACTGTATACATAATAAATCTTTAATAATTCACTACAATTCACCTTTTGCACCAAAAGACATAAAATTTGATAGCTGACGGTATGGATTAACCGTACATATTTTTTTTTTTATTAAATACCACTTTTTAAAAATGTTATTTCACTTTTTTTTTTAAACCTTTTTTAGACACTTAGTTTCACTTGAGTCCAGGCTGGTAATCCTATATCAGCCCCATCAGTGTTGGGATTACAGGCATGTACAACCATGACTGGCTCACTGGAGTCTGGATATATTTGATATACTTTAAACATTCGTATTTCTAAAATCTGGTATATAAAACAAGTAATAATTAAAAGACATGTGCCTCTTGAGGTAATTCCTATACATATTGGTGCAATATGGGTCCTTCAGTAGCAACAACAGGTACAATAACAACTAAAGCATACTAATAGTATGCCAACATTCTCCTCCTCTTGCTCTCCCTCCCCTTCTCTTTTTCCTCCCCCACTCCTCCCCTCCCCTCTTCCTCCTTTTTCTTTTTCTCCCCACCTCATTCCTGAGGTTGAGCCTAGGTTCTCAAGCACTACTGAACTGTGTGTCCTCAGACCTCGCTAAGGGCTCTATGATTATTATTTCATTGTGTGTGTGTGTGTGTGTGTGTGTGTGTGTGTGTGTGTGTTACCATATGTGTGCATGTGTGCCCACAGGTGCCCTCAAAGGTCAGAGAGCTTTGGATCCCCTGGAACTAGAGTTCTCAGTGGTTGTGAGCCACCTGCTGTGGTTGCTGGCAACTGAAGATGGATCCTTTGCGAGAGTCATAATCCCTCTTAACCACTGAGCCATCTCTTCAAGCCTCTATTTCATTTTCCTTGATAGCATTTTTCTGGTTTACCAAGGTCTTAGGAAAACTGACTGATTTAACCACCATTACACCCATGCTGAACTGAAACCGGAAGCCCGGGGTGTGCATGCTAGCCCTGCCATGGTGGTGTGGTTCACTTTTGTACTCTGTTGTACATTGTTTTTAAGAAGATGGTTTGTGCCAGAAATTTACTCTGTCTGTGTGTGTGTGTGGCATGTGATGTGTGCAGCTGTACTCATCTTTAAGTGTATGAGAAATTATGCCTGGCTTGGACTAAGAAAATAAGTACTGCAATGGATAAGTTGAAAGTTACCAAAATTTCTAATTACTTGAACAAAATCTTGAGTCAGTGTGAAGATGAGATACCCAGTTGCTCCCAAAGTGTGCCACCTTCTCCTTGACCCCTCCCCAGCTGAGCAGATGTTCTTAACTGCTTGCAGCCAGGGTGCTGGGTACCCTGCTTAGAGGAATCCTGTCCACTGAACATACCTTGATGTTAAAGAAGTTTTAGTTAGAAAAGAAAAGGAAACCATAGCCAGGCATGGTGGTGCATGCCTTGGATCCCAGGACTTGGGAGGCAGAGGCAGGTGGATCTCTGTGAGTTGGAGGCTAGCCTGGTCTAAAGAATGAGTTCCAAGACAGCCAGGGCTACACAGAGAAGCCCTTCTGCCTTGAAAAACAAAGAAATAAAAAAAGCCGGGGGGGGGGGGGGGAAAATCATGGAAGATGGTAAAATGTTGAGACAGTGAGGTAAGATACTTGTATTTTGGAGTGTTTAGTGGAGATTTCTACTGTTTAACTAATAGGTAAATAAGAGACTATTGCCTGCTCTTGTATATTCTCCCTGGAGAAGTGAGAATTAGTTAAGTGATTGACTGTGTTGTGCTGTTTCAGGTAAAAACAGAATCTAGGCAGTACTTTTAAAGACACTTAGAAAGTCTTTATTACGCTAAATGTCATTTATTTCACCTTACTCTGCCTGTACTGAAAACTGTGGGTGGATGTTGTTTCCGAACAGAAATCTAGAGAAAACAAAGTCCAATGTGATTCATCATTTCCAAGGATTTTGGGCCCCTCCTCAACACCTGGCTAGCTGATATAATAGATCCATTTGGGATATGATATTATCTTTAAAAGCTGTGAATATTTAAAATGAAGGTAGTATGCTTATCAAACTTGAAAACCATCTCAGTTTATTTATAATTGATTGTGATATGGATGATTAGCTCTGCACAAGGAATCCTGATTGATTGTATTTTGAGATGGAGTCTTATTTTGTTACATAGACTCTCCTCAAACCCCTGGACTCAAACATCCCTACCTTACCTCCCTGTCTAGTATGTACAACTGCAGTGTGTGCCTCTGTGCTCTGCATAGAACTGTGACAGCACCACCAATACCCCCATCCTGCAATCTCTCTCTCTCTCTGACAAGCCCTGTGGTCATCGACAGTCTAGGTTTCCCTGGATCCAGAGGCTTGAGTTACTTTATTTTTATACAGAACTCACTTTGGTCTTGTTTTTGCATTAAGAAGGAGCTAATGATTGAATCATATGATAAGTTGCTGGTTTTAGAATCCAAAAATGATCACATTTCTGTGTTCTATAGAGTGAAGTTTGATTTTTGTTTGGTTTGTTTTCCCTAGCCTGACTACAGCTGTAATGTACTCCCCTAAGAACAATCTAGATGAATCCTTCAGCCAGTTCCTGGATTCTCCATGGCAGAATTGTGTGGAAGGAATTACTGTTCCTTTGGAGAAGCCAGTCTTTTCTGCTGGCTGGTGATCCCCACTGGCACCATGACTGCTGCTCTAGTAATGTTTGCTGCTGCTTTGCAGGAAAAACGAACGTCGAAAACACTTTGGAATACAAATATGATATGATAGATCAGAGGGCTGCTAATTAATAGCTTGGTATAGATAGTATATGTGAGGTTATTTCTGTTTGGGGTTGTTATTTTCAAGGTTTTTTTTGTTTTGTTTTGTTGGTTTTGGGTAAGATGGGTGGGGTTTTTTGTTTGTTTGTTTGGTTGGTTGGTTTTCAACTGAACTAGTTTGGCAACATTTGCTAAGTGATATCTTAAGGGTTTTGGGTTTTTTTGTTTGTTTTGTTTTTGTTTGTTTGGTTTTGGTTTTGGGGGGGTTTTTTTTGGACAATTAGACCTGATAACACCATCACTACATTCCTTAGAGTTAGCTGGAGTGGAGGACTGTCGGCCCCTGGCGGGGGGGAAACACATTCTCTTTTTGGTTCACCATTTACCTCACAGGGCCCTGCAGTTCATAATGTAAACACCATTGCAGCATTCATTTATCTTTTGTGCTACAGCTGTATTTGATTCCAGTTCATTCTTCAAATGACAAGCTTTACAAAAGACTGCCTACTTTCTTAAGACTCAGATGCCAGGCAAAACAGACAGATTTCTCTCTTCTGGCTTTGGCCAAAACTGTAACTAAATTGATTTTTCCATTTCAGCATACATATAAGTGAGTTGTTGAACCCAGGGAGCTAGGCCTTGCTGGCTGTCTTAGTCAGTGTTCTGTTGCTGAGAAGAGACGCTATGACCACGGCAGCACTTGTAAAGGAAAACATTTAATTGGGGACTGGCTTACAGTTCAGAGGTTTAATCCCTTTTCATCATGGCGGGAAGCATGGTGGAGCACATGCATACATGGTGCTGGACAGGGTCTACGAGTTCTACGTCTGAATCCTGGAGCAGCAGGAAGGAAGAGAGACATAATGGGCCTGGCTTAAGCATCTAAAACCTCAAGGCCACATCTACTCTAACAAGGCCACACCTCCTAATAGTGCCACTCCATATAAGCCTGTGGGGGCCGTTTTCATTCAGACTACCCCAATGGCCAAGAGCTGGAATGATACCACTGTTGTGTGAATAGCAGTCAAAGAAAGAGGTTTTGTTGTTGCTATTTGGATTTTTGTTTTGAATTAGGTGTAAGTATCTTTATGTGTGCATGTTAGTACAGGTGTCAGTGAAGGCCTGTTTCAGATTGGCTGGAGTCGGCAGTACAGGTGGTTATTAGCTGCCTATGGACGCTAGTAACCAAAGTTGGGTTCTCTGCAAGCAGAGTATGCACTCTGTGTGCTCAGTATGTGCTAAGCCATCTCTCCAGCCCCTAGGGCACGGTTTTGAAAGCACATATTTGTTTACTGCTTTGCTTTAAATTTCTGATTTTCTAGGCTGGAGAGATTGCTCCACTTTTTTTTTTTTTTTTTTTTTTTTTTTTTTTTTTTGGTTTTTCGAGACAGGGTTTCTCTGTGTAGCTTTGCGCCTTTCCTGGAACTCGCTTGGGAGACCAGGCTGGCCTCGAACTCACAGAGATCCGCCTACCTCTACCTTCCGAGTGCTGGGATTAAAGGCATGCGCCACCACCGCCCGGCTCCACTTTTAACAGAACATACTACTCTTCCAAAAGACCAGAGGTCATTTCCCAGTATCCACTTGAGGCAGCCTAGACTTGCCTATAACATCAGCTCCAGGGGACCTGACACCCTTTTCTGGCCTCTACCCACACACAGACACACATATACATAGTTATAAATTTAAAAATTAAAAGTTTGACTACATAAAAGTCATACACTGTGACAAACAAGTATGATTCAAAACTACCATAGCATTATAAACATGTTTTCAAACACTTTTGTGACTAGAGAAAATATTAAAAAACCTACAGTTTCTCCTAACCTTTTAATGTGCAGATGTTTCTGAATCAATTGTCCTATAGTGGTATTAGGAATTCATGCCAAATATCTGTTAAGTGGTTTATAAAACAAAGGTGATCAATAATACCGTATTTCTTATGCCAAGCATGATGGTACACACCTTGAATCCCTGCTCTTGAGAGGCAAAATCAAGTGGATCTATGTGAGTCTGAGGCCAGGCAGGAAAACAAACAAAATGAAGAATATTATATTCCTTATTACAGTTTCTTGGAAATAACACTGTACTTTTTAGTGTTCTGAAAAAGATAAGACTTAGTCTTAGATACATTCAGGACACAGAAGCATTTAGCTTTCTACTCATTCAGCCTAACACCTCTGTCTGTAGTTGACTACTCTGCTTTATGAACTGAATATTTTCAAATTACATTATATCGAAAAACCCAGATAATCCTTGTTTTGATGTTGAAAGTGTGGTGAAGCCAGCAGTGTTTAATTTAGAGCATTGTTAGTAATAAAATAGAGTTGCAGATTGTCCTGGCACATCATGAGATAATGTTAAATGAATTATTTAGTGCTAAATAAAAAAGCCTGTTAAGCTATTTTAAACTATTCATGGTTAATGAAAATATTTTAAGATTAAGTTCTTCTGAAATGTGTTGTGTTTTCAGTCCATAGATTAACCTTTTGAATTTTGAGTCATAGGATGTCCTCTTTTAATTAAAACAAAACTGTGAGAATTGACTTTTTTTAATGTATAATAGAAAGGTTAAATTTTTATATGAGCTCTTTATTTAAAAGAAAACAACAGTATGTTCCTTTATTTAAAATATTTGATGCCTTGATAATAAATGTGACAACTCTGATGATGAAATTGACTTTTAGAATTGAAAGGAAAGTGTGCCTCATGAACATGAATCAGAATGCAGAGGCTACAGATAAATCCAGGGTGCAGGTATGGCAAGACTAAGCTGCCATTTATAAAGAGCGCTTGCCTAAACACACTGGAACTCAGAACTTCAGATGTGGGGTAATGGGAGTGATTGATTTGGAAAGAAGGGGCTGGTGCTGCCTCCTCCTTGATGTCTCCAGAAGAATCATAGAGGGAGGTGCTTGAAGCAAGGGAGGTCATCTGATTGGCAGCATAGGGATTTCCAAGTGGAGAGGTCAGTCCCCTGTGAGAGGAGTGCCTGAGGGCAGGGAGGTCTCAGTCAGAACACAACAGACTGCCACTTAATTGTGCCTGCTTTATTTTGCCAAGGAGCTACCAATGCCTAGTTCCTACACTTTGTGAACATGTCTTGTCTGTCTCCATCACTCCCCTGCCCTCCCCTCCCCTCCCCTCCTGAGGGTCTCCCCCAATCCCTTCAAGACTGCTTCACTTAGAAGTGTCGCTGTATCCTCTTGCCTTCCCTAGGACCCTGAGCAGCTCTGTACCAGCTAACCCTCGTACGTTTTGTAGTCACCTTTCCTCCATATCACTGTCAGCTGACTGCATGCCACCTGTCCTGTCCCCAGGATTGCTGTTAACTGACTACAACATTTGGTTAGTGTCTAGGTTCAGCCTTTTCATTATATGCCTAACCTCTAACCAAATGGGGGTGTTTTCTTTTAATTTATCTTCTTATTATACAAGTCATAGGTGTTTATTGTAGAGATTTGAGAAAACTCAACCAAAAAAAAAATCTTAAAACGTACTAATTTTGATCTCTTCCCATCTTTCATGTACTTCCATATTTAAAAAAATTAATAACTGAGGCCAGACAAAAGGTGCAGCAGTCACAAGTACATACTGCTCTTCCAGAGCATCCGAGTTCAGTTCCCAACACCCATATTGTGCTGCTCACAACCACTTAAAACCCCAGTCCCATGCAATCCAACACTGTCATTTGGTCTCCTTAACACTGTCATTTGGTCTCCTTAAGCCCCCACATACATGTGACACATGGAGGGAGGGAGGGAGGGAGGGAGGGAGGGAGAGAGAGAGAGAGAGAGAGAGAGAGAGAGAGAGAGAGAGAGAGAGAAAGAGAGAACAAGCATACATAAAAATTAAATAAAAAGTAAAAATAAACAACTTACAACAGTAGCCAAGCTGTTTTCTAGCCTGGTTCTCGGTTCTCCATTGCATTCATTAATTCCTTAAAGGCTTCACTGCATTCCGTTCTTGAGTGGATCTCAGTGAGATTCAGAAGGGATAAGCCCGGGTATTTTTCCAAAAATACTTTTATTTCATGCTTATTCTTCAATTATAAATTAGCTAGATATGGTAGGCAATTTTCTAAAGTATGTTACATTTTGTATTCTGATACCCTGCTGATGAAAAGTCTAAAGGTACAATGATACCTTTGTGTCTTTAAAAATAGTCACTTTTGTGAGCTGTACTTTTCCCCTCTTAAAACAGATTTTTGGATTTACTGTGCTTATAAACCAAATGGATTAAGAAGCAAATTTCATATATAAATGAGGACTCAATAAAAATCCCAAAGTCACTGCTTTAAACGATACAGGCATTTATAGGGGAGTGTCCTCATGGCATACATGGAATTGTGTGTTTATGGTTGTTTTTCTGAAGGCAGGTTTTTGTTTTGTTTTGTTTTGTTTTTAACACACCTTTATTTCTTGTCAGGATAGTGGACGCTTTGGATTAATCACGATGAATTTTAGACAATAAAGACAATTTGTTTTGCTTGAAGGGTTTGGTTTACCCATGCAGCATAGTTTAAGAACTACTTTCAGGACTGTAGTGACATAACTTGTATGTTTAGCTTACGGGGCTAGTTTTTACATTGTTGTCGTCGTTTTTCTGTGTTTCTGAGTATTATGGTAAAGCTGCTGTGATATTCTGAGCTTACTTGCTTACATGTTATTAGTAATTTCATAACTCCACAGGATCCACTGTACTAAGCAGTGTATTAACAATGCCTTCTGTTTTTCAGATTGCAAATAGAAGAGTCTTCCAAACCTGTAAGGCTGTCACAGCAGCTGGACAAAGTTGTAACGACCAATTACAAGCCTGTCGCTAACCATCAGTACAATGTAAGTCTTCTGTGTGGCTTCATCAGTGTCACAGATCCTTAAACTCTGGACCTTCACAGTCATGCAGCTTCCTGTGACCTGTGCTAAGCATAGAAAAGTGCTTGCTCTATATCTGGAGCTACATGGCAGAAGAAGGGAGCCACTGTCCAAATTGTCCTTGATCAGGTCTTACAGACAGATGATACCACTTTATTCTCAATGTTTCTAATCACAACAGACTTTATAGACATAAATTTACTAATTTTATTTGTTTTCTGTATCTGTGTGGTTTACCATACCAGTTTTAATGTGCTGACAGATTTTCAAATATCATACAGAAATATGTACAACCCTGTGTCATTATTTGAAAATCTTAAGGGTTCTGGAACAGTGGTGGTTGTCCTTGTTGATTATTAAGATTGCTTTGTTTCATTTCAGGTGTCACAGGCATTTTTATGGTCCTTCATTCGTATGCAAAGTGAGGACTGCCAGTGTTCTTAAACCTTTCTATTGAAGTATATGGCTAGGACAATGTATGATAGAGATGTAAATTGTCTTCTTGTTTATCCTAGCACATTATATGTCTGTTACTTTTTTGAGGGTCTCTAGACTGAACCTGCAAGTCACTGATTCAGCTAGATTAGCTGGCCAACAAGCCCCAAATTTTGGAATTCAGTTCCTCTTTTTTTAGAATAATTCATGATTTTATTTAATCTATTTTCATTGTGTGTGCAACTCATAATATTCATATATTAATATAGGATATAATATATATTATTAAGATATACCTGTGTGATTCATTCTTTAAATTTTTTGCTTGTAGAGATGTTAATCAAAAAGTGTAATCAGGCCAGGTGTGGTGTCACACACTTTTAATCCTAGCACTCACTCTTGAGGCAGATGGGTCTCTCTGAGTTCAAGGCCAACCTGTTCTACATAGTGAGTTCCAGGCCAGCCAGGGCTACATAGTGAGACCCTGTCTTTAAAAAATAAAGAAGTGGGACTGGAGAGATGGCTCAGAGGTTAAGAGTACTGACTGCTCTTCCAGAGGTCCTGAGTTCAATTCCCAGCACCCACATGGTGGCTCACAACCATCTGTAATGAGATCTGGTGCCCTCTTCTGGCCTGCAGACATACATGCAGGCAGAACATTGTATACGTAATAAATAAATCTTAAAAAAATAAAAATAAAGAAGTATAATTAGGGGCTGGAGATATATATATATATATATATATATACACACATATATATGTGTGTATATATATATCCATCCATCCATCCATCCTTTGGTAAGGTGTTTGCCTAGCAAACAGGAAGCCCTGAATTTGAACCCCAGCAATGCATACAATTGTGTATCATGGCTGTATATGCTTGTAATCCCAGTATGCTTGGCGAAAGCAAAAGGATCTGAAGTTCAAAGGTTAGCCTCAGCTGGAGCAAGTTTGAAGCCAGCCTAGGCTACATGAAACCCTGTTGAAAAATACACTTGAGCAAAATTAGCTAATATGTAAGATTCTTGCCAACTCTCCATCTCGGAGTCAAAGTAACGATGCCACTGTCTGGTGGACTTGTCATCATCCGCCCCTGTGACTCTCACAGGTACTCCGTGGTCTCGTAAAGAACTGTCCTCTGCTGTCTGTGTGGTGGTTCTTAGTGTGACTCGTATGCTAGAATCACCCAGAAGGATCTTTCCTGAAGAGGGGAAATGCCTCCAGAAATTAACTCAGTTCATCGAATGTGGATTGTGTTTTAAGCTCCTGGGTTATTTTGGTTTGCAGCCACCAATCCAAAGACAGGAACTTTTTATAGTTGTCTGCCATCTGTTGAGAAGGGAATGGGGTTCTAAAGGCACCAGGAGACGGTCTTCTAACTTAAGATGTGTCTTCTCACCTTTGTTACCATCCCTGCCCTCTTGTTCTAAGTTTAATAAAGGACTCTGCGTCTAGCTTTTGGTGCTAGAGGAGCTAGGATAAGCTAACTGGAAAGCACTAAGTGAAATAATAGAGTTGTTACATAAAACCTTCAGGTGACAGCCTCCTCCCAGGAACTAGGAAGGCGTTTTATGTTTATGCATAGTCCTTTCCCTTCCGTGAGACAGCCAGCTGCTGGTCTCAAGAACTAAGGTTGTTGAGCTTTGAGTTTTTTCAAAGTTAGGTGCCTAAGAATACTACATGCCTTGTCCTTTTGAATTTGCATACCAAGGACTGACCTGCTCTGAAGAATTACTACCTCCTAAGAGATGATGACACACTAATCAGAAATGGAAGCATTGACAGAGGGAGAGGGAAGTAATCTTTCACAAAGATTTAAAATACAAAGCCATGATAGTCAAGGCTGTCACAGTCACTTCAGAAGTTAGAATAAAAGCCTCACAAAGACTGCCTTGACAAAGCAATCAGAGTATTTCTGCAAACAACAGTCTAGAATTTACAGACATCTGAATTATAATATTTTAATTGGTAGTGGGCGGCATTTATAATTTTAGTCAGTGATTAAGGTTTCAGTAATAACGATTGAGCATGTCTATACCACATCCACAGTCAATTTTCAACATGCAGTTATGTTTTAATCTTGAATAATTTGTTCTCTTGAGAAAATAAAATTAATTTCATCTGATAAGTTTGAGGAATATAAAACATAACTGGAGACTAAGCTTAAAGTGCTTTCTGAGTTAACATTTCTCTCTAACAGTTGGTTCCACAGTGATGTGGTCAGTGGAGGCGGGTGAAATATCAGTAAGTAGAATTCACACGACATAACAATTACTTCTGTGCCAGTAACATCTTAGTAATTTATACATTGCCCTGGCTGCTCCTGAGCCAGCTGGCTGGCTGCTTGCTCTACATGTCCTTCCCTTGCAGTTCCAGTGGGCATCAGTGAGAGGCGAAATACCCAACGGGGCAAGAAGCAACACTGGCTCAAAGTAATCTTCTGGGTACAGTGGTTCATTGTGTTCAGAGTTTATTTGTGTGACCTCGTTTGTAGTGTTCAATTGAGTACAATACGAGGGGCACCGTTTTTATACTGTGTAGCGATAAAAAAAACAAGTTACTTCAAGGCCTTAGCTTTGTCCTAAGTACAACATTAGGTTTTAGATGGCTTAGCACTTCAGAGCACTGGCTGCTCTTCCAGAGGACTTGGATTTGATTCCTAGCACCCCTGTGGTGGGCTCATAACCCCCTAGAACTCCAGTCCCGGGGGATCCATTGCCCTCTTCTGGCCTTTATGGGTACCAGGCACACACTTGATGCACAGACATATGTGCATAGAGAACACCTGTGTACATAAAGGGGAAAACAACATCATTAGGTACTAATAGCTTGATGCATCTAAGTCTCTTTTAATAGGATGTGAACACTGGACCTACTTGGCTGATAATACCACAGATGAGAATTTAGATTATGAACCTGTCTTAGACATTGTCCAGGCAAATTTAACCAATTTATTTGAAAGCAGTTGTCTATAGTATGGACTCTAAGAACACTAAGTGTATGTTCCAGTACCTAAAAGCTCTTCAATGAGGACTGGTAGCTCCATTTTCATCGTTGCTGTTTTAGACACCTGGGTTTTCAGGTTGCACTTGGTTTGGTGGTTGGGGTTTCTTATTTTGCTTTAGGCATGTAGCCCATGGCTAGCCTTAATCCTCTGTCGCTGAGGATGGCCTTGATCTCCTGCTGGGGTTGAGTGCACTACCCTGCCCTGTATGCGTTTTCTCTTCAGTTAAAGAAGGAAAACACCAGAACCTGTGCAGCAGTCAGTGTATTTGGGGTGAGAACATACCAACTAGGAATTTTGTTAATCTAGGTAGTATTTGGTTGTTTTCTTACTAATTAACATTTACTAATTATGAGCTTGTTTGTAATTTATTCTAAAAATCTTACCTTTGAGTCAAGCCTTATTGGCTCTAGATTTGGGGGTTGGAAAAAAAACAAAACACATAAATGTCTCGCCATTGCAGAGGAGATTGTGTGCCTTCTCTAAGTGAGCCATCCTGCTTTACTGGTAAGAATACGACAGCATTTTCCTACTGACCATCCAGCTTCTCCAGTCATTTCAGACAAAGAAGACCTTGCTAATATCCATCCATCACTCCTCCCTTTCCTGAGCTCAAGCCCTCCTATATTCTTCCAGCCTAAATTAAAGCTGGGAGGGTAGCATGTTGTGATACTTGGTTTCATGGGTTTGGTTCTGGTCACTCAGGCTTTCTTGATCCCCAGTATGATCATTCTCTTAATTCCATCTTTGGAACCCAGAGAAATCTTCTAAATCTTTCATAGCTGCACATAGGTATGCTATTTTATGTTATTTTCAAGATACCTCTCTTCCATTTTTGAATGCTTTTTTTTTTTTTCTTTTGCTACTTAGGCAAGCATTCTACCACTGATCTCTACCTTTTGTTTTGTTTTCTAATTTGAGATAGTCTTGCCAAGTTGCCTAGGGTAGTCTTGAATTCCCTCTGTAGCCCATGCAGCCTTGAACTTTTGGTCTTGTCTCAGCCTCCAAAGTAGCTGGAATCACAGGCCTGCACTAATAGGCCTGCCTCACTGAGAGAATCTTGAAACTGGTTTGAGCTTTATTCTACAGCATGCATTAGAGATTTTTCCTCTGTTACGATCTTCTCCTAGTAAGTTCAGTGATGTCCTACCACTGCATTTAAAATAGAGAGCATAAGCTTAAGTGACTCAGAGTCGTTATCTCTGAGTGCTTGGGCTGTTCTGAAGCTGGTCCCCACACTACAGTAATCTCAGTATGCAGGGTCTCCTCTCTGCTGGCCTCTTCCAGCCCACCAGAGCTTTAGTTACCCAGGGAGCTTCCAGACTGGCCTTTCTGCAGCACATTACTCTGCCTTTTCGTGAAGAAGAAGCTAAGCTTAACCAACTGGCCTAAATAAATAAATAAATAAAGCTGTATATTCTCTGTGTGTGTGTACACACATGCAAGCACCTAAAAGCTTTGTTGTTGTTGTTGTTTTCTTCTTTTGAGACGAGGTTTCTCAGTGGCTCAGAACTCTTCCAGAACCTCAGGTATCTGGAAAATGTCTGTCTCTGCCTCCCCAGCACTGGGATTGCAGGTGCTTACCAGTATGCTTTGCTTTTTACCTGGATCCTTCGGATGGAACTCAGCTTCTGCATTTACTAACTGAACTATCTTCCCAACAGATTATTTTTAATGCAAAGATCATTTTCTGCAAATGATTAGTACCCGGATGATAACAGTGGGAGAGAACTACTTTTTAACTTTATTGGCATTCATACAATTGTACAAAATACTGGATTTCATTATATTTCATACTTGTCTATAATACATTTTGATCATTTTCAAGCCCCGGCTATCATATCCCTCGCTCACTGCTCCCCTTTCTCTATCTTCAAGCTCTCCTGCTTTCATGTATTGTCTCTATAGTTTTCATCATCATCATCATTAGTAGTACATGTTGTCTTAGGGTCACTGTTGCCGCTATGAAACACCATGACCAAAGTAGTTGTGGAAGAAAGGGTTTATTTGGCTTAACATTTCCACATTGCAGTCCATCATTGAAGGAAGTCAGGACAGGAACTCAAGCAGGGCAGGAACCTGGAGGCAGGAGCTGATGCAGAGGCCATGGAAGGGTGCTGCTTACTGGCTTGCTCCTCATGATTTGCTCAGCCTGCTTCCTTGTAGAACACAGGACCACGACAATGGGTAGGACCTCTCCCATCAATAACTAATTGCCTTATAGCCAGATCTTATGGATACATTTTCTCAATTGAAGTTCCCTTTCAGATAACTCTTATGTCAAGTTGACATAAAACTACCAGTGTGTGTGTGTGTGTGTGTGTGTGTGTGTGCGCGCGCGTGCGCGCAAAAATACTCTGCTGGTTCATTTAGCATTGCTCATATATACTTTTTTTTTTTCATATGTGTACAATGACCACTTGGTACTGGGTAATCAGTTAGGGGGCTCATCCCTGGAGAAGACTTGATTCTCCTCCCAGCAGTCATCAATTACTTGTGGCTCTTCATTTAGGGGTGGGGCTTTCTGAGATTTCCCCATTCAAGTTGCACGTCAACTGGTGTCATTATTCAGGTCCTATTTAGGTGACCATAGTGTTGCGATTCCGTGGCTGCAGCTTCTCTGTCTGGTATAGAAAATACTGTCTCAAAACAGATAGTCTGGTCCTCTGGCTTTTAATACTCTTTCTACTCCCTCTTCCAGCATGTTCCCTGAGTTATATTGTAGATATATCTGTTGGCAGTGGGCACCCCAAGGCCAGTTGTTCTCTGCTTTTGACCATTTGTTGTTTTTTGTAATGGTCTCCATCTGCTGCTGAGAGACACTTGTTTGGTGACAGGTGAGGGCTGCGTCCAGTGCTGGTGTGTGTGAAGATGTACAACACTGTGGGGTACATAAAACATGGTCCTAGTGTCTTGGTTTTATTTGAATAAGAGGTATATTATATTCAGGTAAATTTAGAGGACAGCTGGTAGAAGATAAAGGAAGATTCAGAAAAATAGTCTGCTGGTATCGGTGCTGAGGGTATTACCTTCCTTGTTGTCACACCTCAGTGTGTAGAAGTAAAGCACAGCGGGGTCAGAGGGGAGAATCCTTTCTTCCTAGTGCTTCCCTTCTCCGGTGCTAGAGTACCTGCCCTGTAATGAGCCTGTGCCCGTCCGCGGACTCCAAGAGTCATGAAATCATCTTACTGTATTTTGATTAATCAAAAACAAAGGAACTACAAGTTAGTTTCTGGCTAGTCCAGGCTAACCAGGAAGAAAACCTCGTTGGGGGGAAATGAATGCATTACATAAAGTGTCAAGGGAGACTGAAAATGGTTTAGAGCAGTGTTGTAACTGTCCTAGAGCCTGAAAGGTACTGAGAGTCTTGGGGCAACAAGACCCTGACTGTGAGTCCCTGCCGGAGGCCTGATACCTTGAAACTTTCAATGTAGTTCTCAGATGACTAGGACAGAAATGCCTGTTTCCAAATGGTTCTGTTACATTGATACCTTTCTTCTGTGTTTGCCTATAGATTGAATACGAAAGGAAGAAGAAGGAAGATGGAAAGCGAGCTCGGGCAGACAAACAACACGTCCTAGACATGCTGTTTTCAGCCTTTGAGAAACATCAGTACTATAATCTTAAGGACTTAGTGGACATCACAAAGCAGCCTGTGGTATGTATGTGTTTCTACTGATCCTTAAGTATACCCTACTTCCTTAACATAGTATTAGTGAGGAGAAGCATGATTACGTTCACATCCACTCTTCTAATGACAGTTTATGTTGACACTCAGAAAACAAGTCTTCATTAATGCAGCTATGTCTTTCCAACATCCGCCTCATTACTTTAGATTTAAGATACATTTAAGAGCCACTGAAATGGCTCACTCTATAAAGGCATTCATGCACATGCCTGATGATCCCTGAACCCACTTCAGAAGGAGAGAACCCCCCTCCTGAAAGTTGTCTTCTGACTGTTACACACACACACCAAGGCCCTCGTGTGCAAGCATGTGTGCACACACAATAATAAAATGTTAGGGCCAGATAGATGGCTCAGTGGTTAAGAGATTGGCTGTTCTTCTAAAGACTTGGGTTTGGCCGAGCAGTGGTGGCGCACGCCTTTAATCCCAGCACTCGGGAAGCAGAGGCAGGTGGATCTCTGTGAGTTCGAGGCCAGCCTGGTTTACAGAGCGAGATCCAGGACAGGCACCAAAACCACACAGAGAAACCCTGTCTCGAAAAACCAAACAAAAAAAAAAGACTCGGGTTTGACTCATTGCACCCACATGGTGGCTTGTAACCATCTATAACTCCAGGTCAGGAGATCTGACACCTCTCCAGCCTCTGCAGGCAACCAGGCATGCATGTGGTGCACAGACACACATGCAGGCAGAACACCCTACACATACAATTAATAGTAGTAACAAGGTCATAGACACATTTAATGGAAGTCATTTTGTATGGAAAAAGGAATCTGTGTTTTTAATATTAATCTGAGATCTGCTAAATGTTTCACATTCTTTTTAATTTCTGTTCAAGTGTTCCTGCTGCACTGTTAGCAGCTCAGCTAATGCTTTCTTTCCCTTCAGCTTCACAGCCTGGGAAACAGCACCCAAACTAGATTAAAATATTTTTAAAGGAATAATTTATTAGCAAGCTGTGTTTCTTCTGGTTTTAATGACGTTTATCTTTTTACTTTTATATGTAAATATGTCTACATGAAAAGGCTGTTCCAGACACTGACAGCAGATAAGCTATTCCTGCAGAATAAAACATGTGCACAGTTAGACATGAGGAAATAAGCCGAGTGCAGGGACATTCTAGGAATGCTAGGGAAAGGCAGTTCCTGTCCTTACCGTGGGGGGTTAGGTTACTCATCGCCTGTAAGGAAGGGAATTAGTAGAATTTCTGTCTAGGGTAGATGTAGTGATGCATCTTTGTAATCTTACTACTCAGAGGCTAGAAGATCCCAAGCTCAAGGATAATACATAATACATGTGTACCCTGTTTCCACAAACTCTTTCATCAGTTCAGTTTTTGGGGTGTTTTGTTTGTTTGTTTTTGTTTTTGTGGGTTTTTGTTTTGTTTTGTTTTCATTTCACTCTTTGTGTATGAGTGTTTTGCCTCCATGTATGTCTGTGCCTGGGGAGACCAGAAAAGGACATTGGGTGCTGGGGATTGAACCCGGGTCTTCTGAAAGAGCAGCCAGTGCTCTTAACCGCTGAGCCAGCTCTTCTGCCCTGGTCAGATAGTTGTTCTCTCTCACACATGCTTGCTCGTCCCCTCTCTCTCCTCTCTTTTTCCTCTCTCCCTCGTCCCCCCTCACACACACATACACACACACCCCTCCTGCCTTCCCCCTCTCCTCTCCATCTCTCGTGTCCCATCCCCCACCTCCACCCCACTTTTACTTGCTGCCTGGCTACCTCACTTACATAGCCTAGACTGACCTCAGACTCAAATTCCTCCTGCCTCAGCTACTGTAGTTCTGGGATTAAAAGCACATGCCCCCATATTGACCTCTAGTTTTTTCTTTTCTCTTTTCTTCCTAAAACCCTTCATTTCTACAAGCAGACTTACTCATCACAGAAACTACCCTAGGGTAAGGTAGTCTTTATGTCATTCACCAGTATATAGCTTATATAGGCAACCAGAACAGTAGAACCTTCCCAAAGACAGCCAGTTTGAAAAGACCAAGCTTTGGTACCTGATACAAAGTCAGCATATAATACCTATTGAACGGAATGTTTGTATGTGATTCAGCTTTTAGCTTTTTCTTCTCTCTCTAAAATATGAAACATTGAGAGAAGTTCAGTGGTTAGAGCATTGGCTGTTCTTCCAGAGGACCAAGGTATGATTCCCAGCACCATATGACAGTGCATAACTGTCCAGAATATAGGGGATCCAGTGCCCTCATCTGGATTCCGTGGCAACCAGTATACATGTAGTGCACAGACAGACAGGCAAAACACTCACACATGAAATAAAATAAAAACAACTTAAACATATTTAATAAAAAATAAAATATGAAATAGAGGAAACCTGTTATTTCTCCCCAGCTCTTGGTGATCTTTAACATTTGCTCTGTTTTGTCTGGTCTTCCTCCATGTTTTATCTATAAACTAGAAGCACACATAACATTTCCTTTAAAAACACAAGCCATTGAAAAGTTTAGTTGTGCCCTTTGAAACGTGAAGCTGCCAATAGCACTCTGAGACCTGATACCCTGCTTCCAGCATCTCCTCTTTACCCACGTGCATCTGTAGTAATGCCGTAGAGGCCGCTCTGATTATAGCTGAGCCTTGTCATTTCCTTGCACTTGGTCCTCCCAGGTGTGTTTATTGTTTTGTAGGTGTGGGTGTACATGCAGAAGTCAGAGGATAGCTTAAGAGAATTAGTTCTGGCTACCATGTAGGTTCCACGGATGAAACTCAGGTCATCAGACTTGGCTACAGGTACCTCTACCTCTGAACCATCTCACCAGCCCCCAAGTGCACCACCTTTTAATTCAAAATGGATAGTTGAATAACTGACGTGCTTCTAATAGAGTAGGTTTGAGTCACAAGAAAAGTGCAGCTTGGTGCCCATACTCACACAATCCTGCCCAACAGTTGCTTCTCTGCATGGTAGGCATTCCATAAGCAAAGCAGTTATGGTGCTGTATCAGCAGTCAGGTGGGATTAGCCTGGGACTCACAAGCTATTTCCAGATAGGCCTAAGTAAAGATCTAAATAAATAGTAAAGATCTGGAGAAATGACTCAGCAGTTAAGAGCACTGATTGTTCTTCCAGAGGACCCAACCATCTGTAACTTCAGGCCCTGGGGATCCAATGCCCTCATCTAGCTTCCAGGAGCACCAGGCATGCATGTGATGTACATACGTACATGCAGACAAATACACACATAAAATAAAAATAAGTAAACTTGGGGCTGGAGAGATGGCCCCATGAGTAACAGCAAGAGACCTAGGTTTGATTCCCAGGACCCATGTGGTGGCTCATAGTGTCTGTAACTCCAGTTCTAGGGAATCCAACAGGCATATAACAGGCCAAATACCCATACACATAAAATAAAATAATCTTTTAAAAAGGATTAGAATAAAAGTAGTTTAGGCAAAATTTGGAGTCAGATATTGTGTGGTATTTCTCCAAGGATAAAGTAGCTAGAGAATTTGAAATAGAGTGCATCTTTCCCACCAAACCTAGAGACTTTCAAGCATATCCTATTGGGGTCTGTGATTGGTGATGATTTCCAATTACAAGGGACAGAAAGCAACTAAAACTAGTGTCAACAAAACTAGGATGTATCCCCTCATGTGGCTGTAAAGTTCTAGGCCATGGCTTTAGAGATAGCTCGAACTTGCTTCTTGTGTTATCTACTTAGACTGTTCCTTCCCCTCTTTCCATCTTCCTTGTTTGTTGTCTTTATTTGTAAGCAGATGCTTGCCCGTTAGGGTAGCCAAAATGGCCTCCTCCCAGCTAGCAGCCACTCAGAAGACCTATCCTGGTTATTCCTGTAAAAGACCCAGGATGGGTTCCCATGAGTTCAGTAGTTGAGTATCTGTTTCTGTTTTGTTTTGTTTTTCGAGACAGGGTTTCTCTGTGTAGCTTTGCGCCTTTCCTGGATCTCGCTCTATAGACCAGGCTGGCCTCGAACTCACAAAGATCCGCCTGGCTCTGCCTCCCGACTGCTGGGATTAAAGGTGTGCGCCACCACCGCCCGGCTGAGTGTCTGTTTCTGGACTAGGAGGTCAGGTCAGGAAATGCTCTAGCTTATTAATTCCAGATACAATGTAGTCAAAACAGAGCTTAGGAGGGGGAGCTGCACATACAGTTTATGCACATGCATGTGGACACGGGGTCACCATTGGGTGTCAGTCCTCAGTTCTTTGTCTCACTGTTGCTGTTGCTGTCTCACTGGCCTGAGCCTTCTCATTAGCCTTGGGTGGTGGGCCAGCGAGCCCCAGGGATCTGCCTGTCTCCACCTCCTTAGTGCTGGGATTACAAGCACACCTTCCATGCCCAGCTTTTTCACAAGGGTTCTAGGGCTCACACTTAGGACATGCTTGCTTGGCAAGAACTTTACTGACCAAGCCACCCCTGCAGTTCCAGAACAGAACTTGATTTCCATACCTTACCAAGCATTTAGTAAGTAATGCTGACACCCAGGTTGCTCAAGCCAGACAGAAATTCCTATTCTTCATGCTGTGGGCTACAAATCCTGGCCTGTGGGCTTCCTACTTGGGTCCTTAAAGTAAAAGGTAGCATAGAGACTGATTTTCTTTTCTTAAGATTTATTTTTATTTATGTGCATAGGTGTTATTGAACCTAAATCTTAACAGCTTAGCCATCTCTCCAGCCCCAAGACTGATTTTTCTACCTAACAGGTCCAGGGCAGGGCTGGGGCTTGGACACAGTTGTCCTGACTTCAGCTGAGGAATGTCATTATTGTGTCCTCTGAGATTTATTCCAGCACATATATAGATCTGTGGACAAGCAAGGAAAATTTTCCTGACAGCCTTTTTAATGAGGAGGGAAATGTGTTTACCTCACAGTAAGGTTCCTTTTTGCTTTTCATGTAGTATCATTGATCATGGTCAGGAGTGC
The DNA here is from genome assembly GCA_902168425.1 of Peromyscus attwateri. Taxonomy (NCBI): domain Eukaryota; kingdom Metazoa; phylum Chordata; class Mammalia; order Rodentia; family Cricetidae; genus Peromyscus; species Peromyscus attwateri. Next base: position 18,860 of record CABHPP010144847.1, on the reverse strand, counting down.
AGGAAATAGGACACAAGCTTGATATTTGCTTATCAGCTCCTGTCCCAATTTATACTCTCAAATCATTGCTGTTTGTTATAGTGCTGTATTCCGGAGCTTCCCTTTTTCTATTTGATTCCTCTGTCTCTGGTTTTAATAGTTTTCAGTTCATATGCCTTCAGTTCTTGAATTTGGTATCGATGATGCTAAATTTTCTAAAAGAGTATATATTAATTAATGACAGCCCTTTTTTGAGAATAATTAATTCACGCATTAGAAGTAATTCTCAATAAAGGACTGTCATTAATTGAAAGTTTTAAAATAGGAAATGTTACACTAAGATAAATAATTAAATAAAAGTAGGTAAAATTTAAATACATTTACAAAATTTTAATATTTCTATTGAATAAAGGTTTGGGTTGTATTTATTTTTTATTTTATCATCATCATTATTATTGGTGGTGGTGGTAGAAATATAGACAATTTATTAAGGAAGAGAAGCACGCAGTTAAAAATGGAAGCAGCTAGAGTGCCAGGACAGGTCGGAGACTTAAAAAGCCAGCATCTAAATACTGTTGTTGAGAGACAAGATCCCATAGCCCAGGCTGGTCAAGAACTGGCTGAGGCGGGACTGATCCCAAACTCCTGATTCTGGGGACTGGGCCCCCCAGCTCTGTCCTGGCCCTGTTTTGGTTGTTTGTTTGGAGGTGGGGTCACACTTGGTCACCCAGACTGGCTTTGACCTGGAGCTGGAGCTCTGCCCCCCTTGACCTTGCTGCCCTTTTGTCTGGCCTTCCTGAGGTGTCAGGGCTTACAGGCTTGTCCCAGCAGCCCCAGCTTCCCATCGTTCCTGGTTTTCTGTGTTTTTGTTTTGTTTTTGTTTTTCTGTACCTCATTTATGAAGTCTTTTTTTTTTTAAATTAATTTAGTAACATGTTCGAATATCTCAAGCTTATATAGAAGGTGCTACACAGGTAATAGTATTGGGGACAGATGTCCAGGAAACAAAATTGTGTGTTATTTATGTACAAAACGTAAATGGAACATTCCTGTAGGTGGTAACCCAGAAAATTGGTCTTTAATATTTTAAAAAAATGCCATAAGTTTAGCGGGTATATGTGGGTCGTGTGTATACAGCTGGAAAAAAAATTTTTTCAGTATGCAGTCCAGACCAGCCTTGAACTCAGAGAGTAGTGTAGCTGGTGTCACATAGTCCTGCCTCAAGCCTCCTAAGTGCTGAGTTGACAGGTACCTGCCATCACACGGTTCCCTTTTCATCATTCTTCCCACTTAAAGCCTCTGTTTGCAGAGTAAACTGTATTGAACTGTGTAGATCAGAGCAGCTAGTATACTGACAGTCACAAGGTGATCCCCACAGTCAGCTTTAGAACATGCACCCCAAAGAAAGCCATCTACATTAGCAGTCACCCACCCCCAAATCTAGACATCTACAGCTCTGCTTTCTGTCTTGACACATTATCCCGGGTAAGATTTCAAACTCAGTTATTTTTTCAAAATAAGTGGTGTAGCCGGGTGGTGGTGGCACTCAGGAGGCAGAGGCAGGTGAATCACTGTGAGTTCTAGGACAGCCTGTTCTAAAGAGCAAGTTCTAGGACAGCCAATGCTATGAGAGAAACCCTGTCTCGGGAGGGAAAGTGGTGCTTTCTCTTTTATTAAGACTTGGATATCTGTTTTCTAGTAATTAGTGATTTCAAGTATATATAATAATGTTGTTTTATTCCCAGTTTTAAACCATTATAGCCCAGCCTTTAATAACCCAAGTTCAGCTATTCCATATACAAGTAAACTATTCCAGCACTGACCTGTCTTTAACCAGAGTTAAAAGAGCCAGGTGTGGTAGTGCACACTTCCAATGCCAGCATTCAGGAGGCAGAGGCAGGCAGTGAGTTTGAGGCCAGCATGGACCAGCCAGAACTACACACTGAGAGATTGTTTTGAAAATTCAAAAGAACCCTTCAGACTGATAAGGCATTTGCCACTGCCAGACAAATAAGGCTTTTTTAGCACACAAATATCAATGCAATAATTAGCTAGTTTTTCAAGGTTTGAATAAAATGTAAAGTTGAATCAAGCAGGGTTTTATCCTTTGACCATTTTATTACCAATCTGTAGGCTGCTTAGAGTTTTCAAAGGGAGAAATACAACCAGTGGAAACCCAGAGAAGGGGTGGGGTGGCTAGTGAGGTGAAAAGGAGAAAACTGCAGGCCCCAGCACCACCTTCCCTCTCCTGTTCACAGTTTCGTCTGTCTGAAGTAGTGGGAGCATCTGGTGCCTTTCTTCACTGTTTACTCCTAATGTGTAGTTTGTTTCTTAATGAGCCGTTCTGTGCCTTGAAGTCACTAACAGCCTCATCACCAGTCCTTTGTTCTGTTGACATCTCTGACAGGAGTCACTTACTCACGCAGAAAATTCTGTTTATGACACCCTTCCTCCTGTGGTACCGTTACAAGACACACAATCCCCCATGTGCCACCTGGGGCACACAGATCTGCATATCGGACACTTGATCTACACTTGTGGGGCCAGTTTTGTGACTAGAAGCCAAACAGGGTCTATGATTAACTTACTGAAAGCATTAGTAGTGGTAAAATGCTCCATGACAGAGCTGTTCATAATCAAGTTCAGTTGATTTATTATTATGTAAATAATGCTTATCACTGAAATGCTTAATAAAATGAAATGCAGATCAGTCCTCTGAGGTTGGCAGAGCTGGAGAAGGAAAGAACTGGGTGGGTGACGTGGCAGGAAGCAGAGAGGAAACCATGGGTTGCTTGCACCTCGTCCTAGGCTGGAGGAAGGCGAGTATGGAAGTCCATTGGCCGGTTCTGACTTGTCACTCACTGGTTTTATCCTGAGCACAAACACAAAGCCCATCCTGATCCTCTGGCCCTGTGCTCAGGTATGCTTTGCTGCTTTCTTCCCGGGACCTGTGGCACTCTGTCCCCCTTTGCTCCGCTCCACTCGCTGTTGCTTCCCTCCCACACATCCCTTTGATGAGCGCCGAGGCTGAGCCAGTGTCTGAATGACGTGCTGCATCGTGGCCCACACTAATGAGAAACATCCTAGTCCCACGTGACTCGAAGCTCTGCCGGTTGCTGGCATCCTTTCTGAAAGGCAGGCATTGAGGTGGGAAAGTAAGTTGGACGGCTGCTCAGTTTTTAAGTCTGTGCTTCTCTCTGCACAGAATTACTACTGTCGTTGAAATGATCTTAAGAGCTTCACGGGCAGGGGCAGCGGCCCGGCCCTCCCAGTGCTCCTGCAGCACGCTGTGTATGGGACTCACTGTGCTTGCCTAGGTGTGCCATGTCTCCACCTGATCCCATCTGCAAGGAGGCCTGAGGCTCTGTCCCACTGGAGTGGCGTGTAGTCAGTGCCGGAGTAAATACTGGGGTGGATAACTAAGGCAGTGAGATTAACAACGTTCAGTCCACGTAAACTTTTTAACATTTCATCTCTCTCCAGCATTATTATGTGGTCTGGTATGCTTTCCTGCATACAACTACAGCACAGCTTTTCATAATGAACATTCAAATTCAGGTAGTGCAGTTCACTCAGTTTTGCTCCTCAAACTGTCACTGCCTGTTCCAGAAGTAAGACTCCAAAAAGTGTAGAAGTAACAAGAATTGGAGTTCATGGAGCTCATTTCTACAGACCTTCTTAGCAGCTCCCCAGTCACTCTGCTACCTAGTCAGTTGCTCAAGCACCCCTACTCACTCAAATAGTACTCAGCATCAGTGACGTACAGGGAGGCCTGGCAGGAGCACATTTAAGAGGACAAAGACATGTAAAGAAGTAAGGCCCTGAAGACAGTCTATGCACAGAGAGCCAAAACTGGGTTATTACAGAAACTTTAAGGAGGGGCTGTCGTGGAAGGGTGGGCAGTGTGGAATGCAGTTGTATGGGTTGAGATGACTGCTGAAGAAAATTGCTCTGCAACAGTGACATAAGCCAAACGTAAAGGATAAAAGGTTGAGCGATGAGGGCAGGGTAAGCATTACAGGGAGGAGGCACCTAGCATGGAGAACTCAGAAGCACAGAGAATGGCAAGTGGGACCGAAGGCAAGCCAGCCAGAGTAGATGCCCCGAAGGAATCTATAAAACACCTCACTATTGTCTGTTATGCTAACTAGTTTTAAATCAACTTGACATAAGCTAGAGTAATCTGAAAGGAGGGAATCTCAATTGAGAAAGTTTCTGTAAGATCTGGCTCTGTGGCATTTTCTTAATTAGTGATTGATGTGTATAGGCAGAATTATTTGTCAGGACTGCCAGCTCCCCAATAAACACACAGAGACTTAATAAATTATAATGCTCGGCCAGCTCTTAGAACTTAAATTAACCCATATTTCTTATCTAAGTTCTACCACATGGTTCATGACTTGTTACCTCATTTTCTATACATCCTGCTTCCTCTGTTGGGCTCACAACTCCTCTGACTCCGCCCTTCTTCATCCCAGCATTTTCTCTGCCCCGAAAATCCTGCCTAGCCATCAGCCAGTCAGCTTTGTATTAATAATGAGAGCAATACATATTTACAGTGTACAAAGGTTGTTCCACAGCAGTTATGGGAGGGCCCAGATCATTGTGGGTGGTGCCATCCCTGGGCTGGTAGTTCTGGGTTCTATAAGGAAGACATCTTCCTCCCGTTAGGGATTTTTCTGAACATGTTTTACCCTGTAGCTACTACTTCTTTCTCGCAAACACTATGCCTGCCCCCCTTGCCAAGGCCTTTCATTTTGGTTGGAGTAAAATGTCTTGTGATTTGAAGCATCCTAAAGGCAAAGGAAACTTGAAACCCCACCCTGCAGAGTTATAGCCTGGTTGAGTGTTTTTCTGATGCTCTTTTGTTACTTGACCAGGTCAGTAGGCGGTGATTATCTCATCCCCTTCTTACTGTTGCCATAAGTTCGTGGGGGACTGCATGGGAAAGAGCCAGCTCGTAGAGTGAAGACTGTCTTTGTGGTTGTGAGCCTAGCCCCTCCCCGCTGAGCCCTCGCTCCATCCCTGTGCAGACACTCTCACTGTTTCATGGAGAACACTCTGGCCTTCCATCTTCTTGGCCTAGATTATAGGTAGGCACACAACCTGAAGTCAGGAGAGCTCTTTTCTCTGGGCTGCTGAAATGCTCCTGGTGGTGGCTGTTTGCGTGTAGCCCCACTGCGGTGCATCTACAACTACGTGATTGTTCGTGCACCAGCATCTTAGCGGCCGCACAATAGACCATTCTTCTGGAATTCTACAATGTCATTCTTGGCACCTAAACTGAGATCATTTGTGCCTGACCCATCTTTTTCCATTTATGAATCCAGTTTAATTAGAAAGTAGTTTATGAACAGTGTCCCATTTTTCAAGTGTAATTTGAAATAGCAGATGGCAGACGTGCACATTACCTGCATGCCCAAGCCTCTGCTTACTCATTCACACTCATTCCTTCAGCAAAGCTGACTATAGAAGGTGTGGGAGGCAGGCAAGCCGCCTGGGAACCCAGGACTCACTGTTCATTGCTGCCACCTGCTGGGGCCTGTTTGCTGGGTTGGGAAGGCTGGCCAGGAGACCAGGGACCTTCACAAGCTCTAGTTTTCAGCTGTTAAATTTCCAAATGGCGGCCTACCCTGGCTGCATGGATTGTGCTGTATTATTCCAAACCAGCCTGGGTAGGAATTTGACTATCTGGTAACCTGCGGTGTCCTGCACTGGTTCAGAGAACAAAGGATATCAAGGGTTCACTGATCCTGGAGTGTCAGAGCTTCAACAGCCTTAAAGCAGATACGGTAGAACTTCAGAGTAGTTGAACAAATCAGCTAGGGACTTGGCCAAAGGCAGACTTCCTCTTGCCTGGCATGGTGAAGCATGCCCCTAATATCAGTACTCTCAGGGAAACAGAGGAAGGAAGAATCCAGGCTTGAGGGTCAGCCTAGACAGCTTCATGAGATCTTGTCTCAAAAAACAAGGACAGGTCTGCATATGGTGGCACTCTGGAGGCTGAGAAAGGCAGATCTCTACTAGTTTAGGGCCAGCCTGGTCTACATAGAGAGTTGCAGGCCCTGTTTATATGGGAAGGGGGCATAGTGGCATACACCTTTAATCCCAGTACTCTAAAGCAGAAGCGGGTGGATTTCTGTGAGTTTGAAGCTAGCTGGGCATATGCACGCACTGGAGCTTGCTAAAGATCCACACACAATGTGGTTTGGGTAGTAATGCTTGCAATGCAAATATTATCTGGGCAGTGGCTCCTCCACCATTAGTGCCTCTCTGAGTGAATTAGCTCTCCTGCAATGAGAGCAGCCATCTTAATATTGTGACTGATTCTTTGAAGCACATAGTCAAATTAGGTTGATTGGGTTTTCTGTGGCGGAACACATCACTTGTGAATAATTAACTTCTTTCTCTTAGAAGCTACTATAATTTGTATCAGTCAGTTTATAGTGGGTGCTTCAGTGGGCTTTGTCAAGTAGGCAGGGTTTTGTAGTACATTAACTGATGTGCTCATTATTAGTTCTTAGTCCTCTCCCGTCTTTGGCAGGCTCGGACAACACAAAGATGATACCTTTCCTTATTCTACAGGAAGGGGGTATTCTGAAAGTTCGAAAAGCCGTGTTAATCGGATGGGGTGTGGCTCTCAGTTTTAGTCCCAGCACTCGGGAAGTGGAGGCTCATGGAACGCTGGGAGTTGAGGCCTCTCTGGCTTACTTCCGGGGGTCTAGACCAGCCAAGACCGCGTGATGAGATCCTGTCTGTAAAAGAAGAAACCTCATCTTAGAAGTGGGAATTCTAGATACTTGTCCTGTGCTTGCTTCTTGACGTTTACTTCCCATCCCTGCGGTGTGTCGTTTGTGTGTGTGCTCGGAAACTGCTGATTACAGCCTGTGAACCGAGTCCGTTAAGCCACTGAAGTCAAGCGGATAGCCCTCCATGTAGTTCAGTGAACATTCAGCAGCCATCCCTAAAGCGTGTTTTCCTGGGCCCTTGATGCACATAGTTGAGTGTTCAGTGGGGTGTGCTGTTCAACCTCTTCCTCGAACACCCCACTTGGGTTTAAGAAACATTGGCTTTGTTACTTGTGAATAGTTAGTGTATTTCAAGTGTTATTTTCTGCCTTAATAATCTCCTCTGTGGTGTTTTTGTTTGTTTATTTGTTTGTTTTGTTTTTTAGGGGTACCTGAAAGAAATCTTGAAAGAAATTGGCATTCAGAATGTAAAGGGGATTCACAAAAATACCTGGGAGCTGAAGCCAGAGTACAGGCATTACCAAGCAGAAGAGAAGAGTGACTGAGAAGCGTGTGCTGAACAGTGAGAGGCCGCCGCCGTCAGCCAGCGGCTCACACCACACTGACCGCCTGCGGGACAGCACAGACCACAGTTCTGCAGTTCCTCTCAGGAAACTGTTAAAGCTGGCGCTCCTTCCATAAGTTTCTCAAGTGCTTTTTAAAGAGAAAGGTGTTATTTATAGACTAAACTTGTGTTAAACAAACCATAGCATTCAGCTGGGCATGCTAGCACATGCCACATGTCCAACACTCAGGAGGCCGAGGCAGGAAGATGCCAGTTTGAGGCCAGCCTGGAACACACAGCAAGACCCTCCCTCACAAAAGAAAAAATGTTTTCTTGGTATGGATAGGGGTTTGGGAATTAAAACTGCTTTTGTTTTTAAGGGTTAACTTTTCAAGTATAAGTAGGATATTTCCTAAATGAAAATTGTCTGTATTGCTGAGAAACTAATGAGGGAGGGCCATCAACTACAGAAACTGTTAAGACAACACAGTCCAAGTTCCTTTTTCTGAAACTGAAGAGGGAACTCGTCTCCACAGAGGTCATGTTCACCTTCTAGCGTACATCAATAAAGGGACCTGTTCACTTTGTGCGTACATCAATAAAGGGACCTGTTCACTTTGTACTGAATGGCAGCTTTCATCACTGGTCTATTTTACCCTTATGATATGATAAGAGAAACAGTCCAAACTGGGTGTTAGTGTTCCTTTTGTTTACTTTTAAAATAAGAAAACCAGGGCTAGAGAGTGGGCGCAGGTTATGGGCATACATTGCTCTTGCAGAAGATACGAGTTTAGTTCCCAGCATTCACTTAGAATGGCTCACAGCTGCCTATAACTCCAGCTCCAAGGGACCCATACCCTCTTCAGGTCTGCTCAGGCAGCCACACATACGTTCACACAGACACATACATGAGAATGTTTTTTTAAATCTCTTAATAATAATTGAAAATTAAGAACCTTTGCATTTCAAGATAAATCTCTAACCAGATATAAGCTCTTTGGAGCCTGGCTCTGGCCTGAGAATTTCACTTCCCACTCTGCAGGAAAGAGCTGACCTTTGACTATCAGATCCCATTGGCAACTGAGTCGGGGCTGTAGGGTGGTGCAGCTGAGGTAGAAAAGGCTGGCACTGTTTCCTAGAGTATCCAAATACCCGTTTCTTGTCATCTTTAATTGATTGTGCATGGAAGCAGTCCATGCACACCATGAGTTTCTTCTAGACAAAATGCCACGTGTTAAAGCAGTCCTAAATCACACCTGCAAAGCAAAAGATCCTTCAACAAAGTAAGCACATGGAAAAGTTGCTTAGAGCTCGTTTGCATTTTATTCTTTGCTCTGGATGCCTGCAGCCAAGCTGTACAAATGCCAGAAATGTAAGAAAATGTTGTATAATTAAAGCAAGGAAATAATTTTTCATTAAGAGAAGGACCTTAGCCAGTGGTGGAGGTGCACATCTTTAATCCCAGCGATCAGGAGGCAGAGGCAGGTGGATCTCTGACGGACTTCCAGGATAGCCAATGCTACACAGAGAAACCCTGTCTCAAAGAAAAAAGAAAAGGGAAAGGGAGAAGGAACTTACACCATTATTTGCTTTAGTGGCATATCACCAGAATGCTGAGGGTAAGTACAGTGTTGTTTTGTCCTCCCTCTAAGACACAAACCTACTAAGGAAGGTAGTCTCAGTCCTCACCCACCCTCCTGATGCAGGAGCCAAGTATGCTCTGCCCCTTGGCTCCACTTTTTAAAAACCTTCTATTCTGTGACAGTTTCATGCACGTATCCATTGATCACATCCACTCCAACTTCCATTCCCTCCACTTGTGCATAACTAGAAGCCTAACGTCCAGAAGCCTGTGCTGGTGTCGTGGTAACTGCAGAACTTAGTGTGGGGGTAAATTTTACAGTATGTGCCATCCCCCAGGACTTGCCATCAACACAAGGATGCCTTCTCTGCTCAGTTTGTTTTTGTAGATGTTGGTAACACCACCATCTCCTTAATAGAACACCAAGTTGGAAATTAAGTCTTCCTCTGGTTACCATTGCAGTTTTTCTGTATCAGCCACAGCCTGTTAGCTGCTTTGCCTTTCATCCAGTGAGATATGCAGAGGCCTGCCTGGACTTCGCAGAGACAGCACAGCCCTGATGAGGGAACAGAGTCAGGCCCACAGCACACAGGAAACGGATAAGCAGAGCCCTCCCTTGCAGGGCTGTTGAGTATGCTCCTAAGGAGCCTTTGGTAACTCAGTAGAAAGAAGAAAGGTGAGTTCCCGTGGGACACCCAAGATGCAACAGGGCTGTTGCATGCTCCTAAGGAGCCTTTGGTAACTCAATGGAAAGAAGAAAGGTGAGTTCCAGTGGGACACCCAAGATGCAACAGCAGCAGACAGTCTGCTGCCCACCTTGACATCTTCTAGACCACCGGTGATGCCACTCCCAGGACTCAGCTGTGACATTAGTAAGCACTCACTCAGCTGGATGTTCAAAGGCGTCTGTCAGATGTGGACCTCCAAAGAGACAGTGCTGTGCCTTGAACTTCAAAAGTGAATACTGCTCTTTCCACAGTGACGATAAAGGGGAGGTGCAGTCATGTGTCACCATACAAAAAAGTGCATGTCATGTGTTCAGCATACAAAAACGTTGGCATCACAACTATAAAAAGACCTCTCAGAACCAGTAACAAAACAAACTACATAGTTTAAAATGGGCAATAAATGTAAACATAACGTTTCTTGAAGGGTTGGATCAGTAGCACATGAAAAGCTGCCCAACAATCAGTGGTAACTAGAGAAACAAAATTAAGACCATAAAAATATGCCACGTGCCTGCTGGGTAGGTAAAACCTGTCTGTAGAAACTTGGCAGTATCAGGTGCTAGTGCCCAAGGAGAGCAGCCAGAACTCACAGATATTGTCCATGGTCCTGCAGAATTGACGCAGCTCTTGAGAAAAATTTTAGAAGCTTCTTAGAGTTAAGCATGCAACTCCACAGTCCTGCTACCAGGAAATGAAGATGCACATGTTTAGAAACCTGTAGCCTCAGCCAGGCAGTGGTGTTGCACACCTTTAATCCCAGCACTCGGGAGGCAGAGCCAGGAGGATCTCTGTGAGTTCGAGACCAGCCTGGTCTACAGAGCAAGATCTAGGACGGGCACCAAAGCTACACAGAGAAACCCTGTCTTGAAAAACCAAAAAACAAAGAAACTTGTAGCTTCAGTTTCAATCACCAAATCCTGGAAAGCGCTCAGGTGTGCACCAGATAGTAGATCAGACTTTGGTATAGTCTTGTATTGGGTCTCTTCCCATACTGAAGATGAGGGACTCCTGATATACGCAGTTGGATAGATCTCTGGTACATTTGATGTGGCCCCCTACTGTGTGCTTCCATCTAGCATCTGCAAGAGCAGAACAGGAGGAAAAAAGTAGGCCAGTATTTGTATGGGGTATACTTGGGAGCTACTACAAAGACAAGGGAACTTTGGGCAATGAAAAAGCTGATCGCTTCTGTGATTATATGATATGGATGAAAATTTGATGTGCATGTTTAAAAGGTGCCTTACTGCAGATAAGTCTTGTCAGGTGGCATATGCCTGTAATCCCAGCAGAGGGTAAACTGAGGTAAGAGGACTGCACTTCCAGCCCAGGCCACATAGCAGGACCCTGCCAACAGATAGTTTTAAAGGGAGAAAGGGACATGTTTTTAGACTACTTTAATTTGTGTGGTGGGGAGTAGGGGGTGGGAGACTAGGGGGTTAGCCTTGGGCCTGTGCATGCTAGTTGTGTTCTCCACAAAGCACTTAGTATCCCAGACAGGCCTGGAGCTTTGGATCCTCTTACCTTAGCCTCCTGAGTAGCTGGGGTTGTAGGCCTGTACCACAAGGCCCTGGTCAAACTGACTTTCAAAATTAAATAGAGTGAAAACTAGAACAAATGTCCATTAACAGGGAAGGTTAAGTAACTGGTCTATGTAATGGAATGTCTACAACAGTTTAAAAGAATGTGGTATGCTGTTGTGAACTGACAGTTTCCTGCGCTTCAGTAGAAATGTGTTTCAGAACAACGTTAAGGGCTAGAGAGATGGCTCGGTCGTTAAGAGCACATGTTGCTCTTGCAGAGGACCGAGTTTCGGATCCCAGCTCCTACAGTGATTCACAGCTAACCAACTACAACCCCAATTCCAGAGGTCTGACCACCAGACACACATGGTACACATAAAATAAGCAAATCGGAAAAGTTAGCAAATGTTAATTGTGGGTGATTGAAATTCTGCATAATGTAAGCAGGATAAACTTTTAAAAAGACTTTTTGTAAGATGCTGGTTACAGTAATAAAAATAAAACTAGCTATTTTTTGAGAGCATACATGTTTGTAAACACGTAAGAAAATGCCAGGGGAGCATACGTAACTTAGAGTACTACCTGTGGGGGGCAGGAACACAGGGCAAAACGAGGTGTTTCTCTCTGAGTCTGTGCGTTGAAACTGTATTCATTATGTGGTATGTGCATGTGTCTCCAAGCTCAAAGGGAAAGTGTGCCTCTAACAGAGTTAATTAGCTAAAGACTATTCCAAGAAATACATGGGGTTCCATCTCCCCCCACCTGGGCTTTTCAGTTAGAAGATACTCAAATCCTGCCATGGAGCATTTTGATGTGGCCAGAGGACTAAGTGGAGGTGACGAGAATAGACATGGTTCACCAGACATTTAGTAAGTTTCACACACGTGTCCTGAGCTCACACAAGCCAGGTCCCTACAAATGGAGTCTCTAGGGTGTTACCACTCTGAACTGGTTTGCCTGTTGCCTTGGTATGTTTTCCTGGGGTTAGTATTGATAAATCCCACCCTTTCCAAAGGGAAAACCATGCCTGAAGTAAGAGATGAACACTGAGACACTGGAGTGTGGGTTGATGAAAAAGGGCTGTTTCTAAGCAATGCACAGTAAAACAGTGTCTTGCCAGGCATGGTGATGTATGCCTTTAATCACAGCACTCAGGATGCAGAAGCAGTGGATCTCTGATTTGGAGGCCAGCCTGGTCTATATAGCAAGTTTCAGGCTAGCCAGGTCTGCATAATAAGATACAATCTCAAAAAGGGTGGGGGTGGGGTCGGCATGGGCAGCAATGTCTTAGTCATGGAGCTAAAAGGCTAAGGCTTGAACTCAAGTCAAAGCTTTTTGCCAGCCCACACCGTCTCCACTCGTGTTTCTGGCCTGTGGAACCTAGGAGGGTGGGGGACCAATTCATCCATGCTGCATGAAGTTGGTTTTGCGAGCAAAGTTGTCTCCATTGAAGGAAAGGCAGGTGGCTGTTCTTGTGCAGAAAGGCCCCAGAGTGGCTACCAGAGGTCTTTCCTGTTACGGTGTAGCTGTGGAGGGAGAGAGGGAGGCATTACTCACCAGGCTTTCTATCCTGTTCAAAAGGAAAGCTTCAGTACTCTCAGACAGCGTTGGCAGGTGGAACCTTAACAGCGTCAAACAGCCAGCTCTGAGATCACATTCTGTTAACCACCTACGCAGATCCGTCGGAAAGCCGAGCAAGCCTTGGCTTGCAAGCTTAATAAGTTGAAATGAAACACTCCCACGTGTGAGTTCAAGTTGCACATGCTTGTGTTGCAAATGGCTGCCAGGGAGTCGCCTGGGCAGGGACAGCCAAGAAAACCACGATAGTTTTGTTTGCTCTTTGAGACAAAGTATGGCTGTACTGCCTAGGTAGCCCTAAATTCCCGGGCTCATGTTCAACTCCTGCCTCAACCTCCAGGACTACAGTTGGGAGTATTTGAAATTGAACCTAGGGCTCACACATGCTAAATGTGCATTCTACCACTGGTCTACATTCCCTGCCCGCAGGACCACATTAAATAATAGTTTAATAATAAATAATAAACGGCTCTTTTCAGTTGCTTTTGGTTGAATCCTCCTGAGGGAAAGTGCATGTGTTGATCAAGGTTAGGGTATCATGTACACAAGAAAAGAAGCCAGGACATTACAGCGAATGTTTCACGTGCTCGAAGCAAACATCCATCTGTACCAGATGTTTCCCATGTCACTGTTGCCGGTCACAGAAGATGGAGAGGCTCTGGTTTGAGGGGAGTGGTTGGGTGGAGGCTGGTAAAGGTTACCTTTGTGTTAGGCCGAGTGTCTCAGTCACTGTTGTATCACTGTGAAGAGACACCATGACCAAGGCAACTCTTACCAAGAGAGCTTTTAGTTGGGGTCTTGCTTACAGTTTGAGAGGTTTAGTTGATTAGCATGGCGGAAGCATGGCAGCCCTCGTTGTGCCGAGAGCTACGTCCTGATCTGTCTGCCAAGTGAGAGGGAACTGGGAACCTCAGAGCTCCTCCCAGTGACACACTTCCTCCAACAAGGCCACATCTCCAAATCCTTCTCATAGTCCCACTCCCTGGTGACCAAGAGTTCCAATATCTGAACCTGTGGGGGCCATTCCTACTCAAACCACCACAGGGAGGTTAATGAAGTTCACTTCTGATGTCCTAGTGTTAGGACTGGCTTGAGCCTGGTCTAGAGAAGGCTTTGCTGCATGCTCTCAACCAAAGACGACACATGGCAGAGGCCCTGCTCCAACACATGGGGTGAGTGTCCCGTGTCTGCATCTCACTGAGATCAGAAGGCAGGAACTGGACAGGCACGTGAGTTCTAGGGAATGACCGTCCCCCACGTGGCTTTGTAGCATCACTTGTCCCCTCTTAAAAATAGTCATCGCAGAAGCTGGGTGTGGTGGTGTGTGCCTTTAATCCCAGCGCTCAGTAAGCAGCTGGGTGTGGTGGTGTGTGCCTTTAATCCCAGCGCAATAAGCGGAGAAGTGTGGATCTCTGTGAGTTACAGGACAGCCAGAGCTACATAGTGAGACCCTGTCTCACTTAAAAAAAAAAAATTACAGTCCTGGGGACTGGCCACCCTCTCAGGCCACATGGTCTTTGCTGTTTTTACTTCTGTAGATACTCTACTCCATCCTGCTCTCTGCAGATTGGCCTGATTGACAACGCACGACTTGTGTTCTGGCAGAAATGAATGCTCAGGGTTCCAATTTGTTTTGGTAACATTTTATTTTGTATATGGGGATTTTGCCAGCGTGTATGTATATGTACCACTTGTGTACAGTCAGTACCCACACAGGCCAGAAGATGGTGTCAGCACCTGGAGTTAACAGATGGTTGTGAGCAATGGGAATTGAGCTCGGGTCTTCCAGAAGAGCACCAAGTGTTCCTAACCACTCACTGGGCCATCTCTCCAGCTCCAACTTTCCCTTTTATTTATTTATTTTTTTTTTGTTTTGTTTTTTTGTTTTGTTTTGTTTTTTCTTAATGCTTAAATCAAACCTTTACATATTCTAATCACACACTCCAGCTTTACATGGCTTTCAGCCCAACCAATTGCCCCTTGTTTCTAGATCAGTGGTTCTGAGGTCTGAGTTGCACAACTAAAGAGGACAGTGAGGAACCATTCCAGTTCTAGAACCCCTGTGACTCCTTTGTGCAGAGAACAGAATACGCAGTCTAGAGAACAGTAGCTTACGTGGTAAGCTGTATGAAGGACTTAACTGCTTGCGTGCGTAATGAGGAGAGACGCCGAGCATGGTGGTATAGGCCTGTAGTCCCAGCAATCAGGAGGGCGAAGGCAAGAGAAGTGCATGGCTGGGGCTAGCCTGAGCTACATAGACTGTCTCTAAACACAACCCCAAAAAAAAAACCTAAATTGCACCAGGTAGTGGATTTGCACACCTTTAATCCCAGCAAATCTGTGAGTTTGAGGCCAGCCTGGTCTACAGAGCAAGTTCCAGGACAGCCAGAGCTACACAGAGAAACCTTGTCTCGAAAGGGCCTTAAATTGCAGTCAGGACAGCAATTATCCACCAGTGACACAGTTGTTAGCCACGATTTAGAAGTTCCTCACCCCATTTCTGGCAGGTGGCCCTTGAACTCACATATTGCTAGTGTGCTAGTCGTGTGCACTAATAAAGCGTTGTCAGAAGGTCAGAAATGTGACAGCCTTTCTGCAGACACGGGAGCAGGAAAAGCATTCACACGTGTCTTTTTAGTGGAGCACAGGCCTCATACACCTGGTCCCATGGCCCCCTTCAGTCCCTGGATTCTCTGATACACCGGCTCACCAGAATCCTGGTGGGAGAGCAGGCCAAATGCAGGCTACTAGCCCTACTGAGACACATCCCTCAGGAGGAGCCCCCGCGTCCTGGTAGGAGCCCCTACATCCTTATTCTCACGAGGTTCCAATCACTGCTAATGGCCAGCCAAGACTCAAAACAACTGAGTTTGTCATCCACTGTCAACTAGACAACTAAGTGTCATTTGGTGGAGGTTTTCCTGGTCATGGACAGCTCAAAGGAAACTTCAAGGCTTTCCTGAAGAAACTCAATGACACCCCGACTACTACACATCCCTGCACCCCCTACCCTGGGAACTCAAAAGGGAACCCACACTGACAGTGTGAACCTTGACATAAGCCTCTATTCTCTCCTGGAACCACAGATAAAAGGACACACCCTTGGTCTAGCACTAGAGAGGCAGAGGCAGGTGGATCTCTGAGTTCAAGGCCAGCCTCGTCTACAGAGCAAGTTCCAGGACAGCCAGGGCTACACAGAGAAACCCTGTGTTGAAAAACCAAACCAAACCAAAAAAGAAAGGAGACAAGTGTTCTTGGGCTACACCGTAAAGTTGCATCCTGATGAGCCTGTCACCATTTGCAAATTGCTTTAATTCAGCCCAGCCTAGCAACACTGTTCACTATGGAATGTGTTGTTTACCTTCTGCTGGGGTAGCTGCCTGGATGCTGCCATTCCATATCAAATTGCATGTCACTGCCCAGGGAACAGATCCAAATTCAAAACTCAGTTTCTGCAGAGTGTGAAGCGCTTTCACACTCTCCTAACATCAAACCATTGAGTTGGGCCTCTTCTCAACAGTGCCAGAAGGGGAGAGAGGGATATGGAGCAGCTTGGCTCAGTGCCTGCCACAGAGTGGATGAACGGCCAGGAAATGTTCAGTGTGGGATCTGCTTTCCGAGCTGGGTAGCCTGCAGTTCACAGTTCACTTTTAGCCACTTCACAGGACATGGTTGAAAATCCATTAACAGATGAAAGAGCAAGACCAAGGAAACCTGGTACTGGGGCGTGGGGGGGGGGGGGGGGTGATTATCAAACAGACCTAACAGTAACTCCAATTTGGGATGAAACAAATACTTAAAAGGCTTGAAGCCCCATGTCACTCTTCTAGAGCCCTGTGAGTCGGGTGCCTCTGTGATTGGGTCCTCCGTGCCCCACACCCAATGCCTCCTGAACCACCAAACACATCCTCTCAGCCTCTTCTAGCCAGCCCTGGAGTTCCCACCTCTTGCCTGTCAAATTCCCAGATTGTAGTGGTCCTGGAGGTGATTTCCCATGGAGGAAAAAAATGGAGTGTTTCCCCAGGTTGGTCAGGTTACAGATCTCATGGTTCCTTCTCCGACCACATCTACTCCAGTCTGTTCAACCTCCAAGGTCTGATGTTTCCCAGACAAGAGCACTGGGAGATGACAGAAGGTCTCTTCTCACTCCTGAGAAGGCACTTCAGTCCCTGCCAGGCCCGATGCACACTGGGATACATCCAGTCAAAAGGTAGAAGGGTGGGGCCCATGAGATGGCTCAGTGGGTAAAACTGGGAGCCTGATGACCTGAGTTTGAACCTCAGGACCCCGCATGGTGGAGGGGAAGTACCAACTCCCACAGGTGGTTCTGTGACCTCCATCATGTGCCATGGCTCAGGTATGAATATACACATGCATAAAATGTAATTGTTTTCAAAAATAGAAGTGTGTGTTATGAGTCCTTACCAAGTGTGCACCTTGGTGTCCATAGCAAACAATGAGAGGCCTCTGACCTGGTGAGACCTACAAGGAACTGGAGACTTTTTTTTTCCTGCAACAATGGATATTCTGGTCCACTCAGCCTTTATGACAAACCACCATAAAATGAGTGGCCTATAAGCAACAGAAATCTGGGCTTGTGGCATGGCTTGTCAGGTAAAGGCATTTACCACCAAGCCTGAGAACTTTAGTTCTCTCTCAGGGCCCCCAAGGTGGAAGGAGAGGACCAACTCCCGAACGTTTGTGGTCCAACCTGCCCGCATGTGCCGTGCGTGACCTGCAGCCACCCCCACACATACAAAAATAAATACATAAGTAAATGGATGTAATTTAACATGGAGGCCTGAAGTCCATGACCAGGGCTCCCCTATCATAGGTTCTGGTGAGGGTCTTCCAGTGTGAAGCCTGAACACTTGCTGTTGTTACTTAGTGGAAAGAAGGCAAGAAAGTTAGCTGGAGTCCAGTTCATGAAGGGCACTGATCCTGATTCTGAGGGCTGCAGCCCCATGACGTCATCTTCCAAAGCCCCTCCTAACATCATCACCTTTCAGCAGAGAACTTCAACATGAGTTCCAGGGCTACCTAGACATTGGCTCCATCAGTAAGAAGTTTCACATGTGATTCCATAACTTCTTCTTTTGAAAGATGAATAAACCTGATTTTGAAAACAACTGTTTGCTGCCTTCAATCCTCGGCTGAAATGACTGCACAGCTCTGTTCATTTTTTTTTTTTTCAAAGTAGAGGCTACACCTACACAGGATCTACTTTTGGGCTTGGAAGAGGGTGGTTAATGCCACAGCTCAAGAAGACTAACTTGCCAGTTTAATTTAAATTGGGTTGAATAGCAATCCTAGCGTGAGAGCTAAAACACTACACTGACCTTGAGCTTGGGTGGTAAAATAATAGCGTCATGCAGTTGAGCAAGCTGTGGGTAGGCTGGGGGCTACCTTTCTAAGGACATCCTAAGGTTGTGTCTGCTTGACCCACGGCAGCTTCATCTGGGCCCCCTGCCTCTGCCTCCTTCAGCAAATCCTACGGGCATGCACCACCACAACCTGCTGAGTGTAACTCGGGCCTGAGCTGGGGCCCACAAGGCCACAGGCAAGTAGCTTTTTCTCGAATTCGTACCAAGAACGTTGGACGCCAGATATAGCACGAATCTTAAAAGGTCTTATTAATAAAAACAAACCTGGAGCCAGGTATTGGGGTGAATGCTGGAAGATCAGAGAAGCAGAACAAGCCACAGCTACCTCACCTTGCCAATTCCTCAGCTGATCCTGTTTCCTCAGACTGGAAGCCTCTGAGTCCTCATCCAGAATGAATCTCAGGTAAACTGTTGCTCAAAAGCCTAAATGCTTAACCAGGCTCTAGTTCCTGGTTTTCACGCCTTATATACCTTTCTGTTTTCTGCCACCACTTCCTGGGATTAAAGGCGTGCGTCACCATGCCCGGCTGTTTCCAGTGTGGCTTTGAACTCAGAGAGATCGAGATGGATCTCTGCCTCCCAAGTGATAGGATTAAAGGCATGTGTGCCACCATTTTCTGGCCTCTGTATCTAGTGACTGTTCTGTTCTCTGACCCCAGATAAGTTCATTAGGGTGCACAATATTTTGGGGAACACAATATCACCACATACAATTCTTTTTTAAAAATAGAATGCATTGGGGCTGGAGAGATGGCTCAGTGGTTAAGAGCACTGGCTGTTTTGGTTTTTTTTTTTT
>CABHPP010144846.1:3510-47561 GCA_902168425.1 Peromyscus attwateri | reverse complement strand
CGTCACGCAAACACACAATGGGTGTGGCAAAGCAGAGACATGGCAGCTGGTGGCCAGCCTGTCCCCATTTCACAGACCTTACCGGTGTGGAGCCCGTGAGTCCTGGGGAGTTAGAGGCTGTTTTAGCCCTGCAGAGAGGGTGAGGCTTGTGTGCCATCTGGTCCTGCTGTCCTCCAAGGCCCATGGTGGGGAAGAGGAGACAGGTGGACAGCACCGCATGGATGTCACACCTCTGAGGACCACGGAACTTCAGTAACCCTGTTTGCTGTCACAGCATCCCTGGGAACTTGTCATCCTCCGTCCCAGAGAGCCACTGTCACCATCACTCTGAAATGTCAACAAGTCTTCCTACACAGTGGGAAATCTATCTGTCTCCTGTCCTGCCTGTCTTGACTCTTGGAATGTCAATGAACTTAAGTAAACTTGCCATCAAGGCCCATCTGTGAATAAAAACTGAGAGACCCAGAGACTGTCTTCCATTCCCAAACTGTAATGAAATGGTAATACCCCAGCCTTGTTTGTTTTCCCTGCCTTCATTAAACACTTATCTCCTCATTTATGTGCTCATTCAAAATTAATTCACTGACTGAAAATGGAATCATCAGAAGGTTCTGGTCCCCGCTGGAGGAGTCTTTCAAGGAATTAGATGATGCTGTGTGGAGGTAAGGATGTGAGGATCTAAAGATTTCTCCTTAGGAAATGGATGATCTCAGGCACAAAGCCTCTTCCATTTCCATGACGATTAGGTTTGTTTCTTTACTAAACAATATGGAGTGTTTTGCTATATATTAAAACGATACGTATTTACTATAGAATTCTTTGAATTCATGTAAATGTTTTTAAAGGAGTTAATCACTGCTATGGTTTAGATGACTGGCCTTCATGGGCCTTTTTTGTCACCTTCAAAGCACTACTGGGAGGTGGTGGAACCTTTAAGAGGTGGAACCCAGTAGCTAGGTGAGATAAAACAAACCTGTAATCCCAGCATGCAGGAGGCAAAGGCAGGGGGATCATGGGTTAGTCCAAGGGCTATACAGCCAAACCCAGTTATGAATATATATATATATATATATATATATATACACACACACACACACACACACACACACACACACACACGGAGACCTTGTAGAGGTTTGAATCAGATGTCCCCCATATTTGGGGGCATTTGAATTGAACAGTAAGTGCTACTGCTTGGATAGGTTTAGGAGGTGTGGCTTTGCTAGAAGAAGTACATCGCTGGTAGCCGGGGTGTAGAGAGGTGAGCTTTGAGGTTCTCTGAGGTTTCAAAAGGCATGCACCGTTCCTAGCTCTGCCTCTCTCACTTCCTGCTTGTGGTTTTAAGATATGTGCTCTCTACTTGCTGCTCCAGCACCCGTGATGGAGATCATAGCATCTCCATTGTGATGGTGATGGACTCCTAGCCCTCGGGAACCACAAGCCCAAATACACTCTTCCTTCCCTAAGTTGCCTTGGTCATGGTGTTTTATCACAGCAACAGAAAAGTAACTAAGACAGACCCACTGGAAAGTCTTCGGGTTACTGGAAGGTGCGTCTCCAAAGGAGGCTGTAAGATCATAGTCCTTTTTGTATTTTCTGCTTACTGGTATGATGTGAGCAGTTTGACCAACCATGTTCTCTTGCTACGTTGTACTGCCTTGCCATGGCCCCCAAAACAAAGAGACCAATGGATTGTGCCTTGGAACCTCCAAAACTGTGGCCAAAATACCTCTTTCTTTTCAAAGGTTGATAATCTCAGGTATGTGTCTCGGTAATGCTAGCATAGTTGACCACCATTGTGCCACCCAGACAGAATCACTGCTGACTTTCTGGGGTTTAGCACATCTGTGGGGACTTCATGTATCTCTCTTTTACTTCATTGCAGTCCTGGTGGGTATGGGAACTTGATTTACTGAGCTTTTGCCACCGAACGTTGTTTATAATAATACAAAAACAATTTGAATAGACACATTCCTTTATCATACTTATACATAATAGTTTGTTTGGCCAGCCCCTCTTACCCTGTGGTTTTAATTTTCACTCTGATAAGTAGCTTTGTGATCAGTATACATTTTACACTTCTCTCTTCACATCTCTGTCCGTTTCATTATGATTGACAACGGCAAGATTATTAAATTAGAGGATGTAACTACATTGCTGAGCTGCCCTCTGGACGCACTGTATTATTTTACAATCTCCACCAGGGTCTGGAGAGATAGGTGGTAATAGAGAGAAGGGTAGGATGGGGGAAAGGAGGATTAGACAGAAATGTAGTGTAGACAACACACAGCTGAGTTACTCATTATGAACTCCAAACCTTGTTTCTCTTCAAGCACTCGTCTGTGAATGAGCTAGCCAGGCACAGGTGCCCACTAACCAGTGCTCCCAAGTCATCCACCGTGGCTGCTTGGGCTTGAATAAATGTACCCCAAAGGCCCTTATGCCAAAGGCTTGGTGCCCAGGATAGTGCTGCTAGGAGGTGGGGTAGAGGTTTAAGTAGAAGGGGACTTAAATGGAGGTTCTTAGGCCAATGTGGTCCTATCCTCAGAGGGGATTGTGGGATTCCAGTCTCTTCTTTCTCTTTACTTCCTGGTGGATGAGAGCAGTTTTCTTTCAGCATGTGCTCACCCATGATGCATTGCCTCTCTCCAGAGAGCAAAATCTATGATACTGTTCTATGGTGAACCTTTAGAACTCTGAGCCAAATAAAACTGTCAAAACTGTCGTTTATCAGTTCATTATCTCAGCCAGCTCAATAGGGATAGAAATCTGACTAATTAGGGGGCGGGATTGGGGTTCCCATCTGAATTCTCAGAGTCTAACACTATAGGAAGTTACAAGTCAGGCCTTCAGTTTTAGAACCTAAATGATTCCCCCCCCTCCTCCTTTGAAAGGGTTTTTAGATGTTGAGAGGTGTCATAACTTCTAAAATATTGGCTAAAATCAGTCACTAAATAATTTTCAAGTTATAAAAGTCCCAGGCTTTCCTTGGTTTTCCTTCCCTAAATTTATATCCCTTTATTTTAAAATATCCTATCCTGCAGCTCCAGACACTGGAGCTTAGAGCAGATAATGTTAGAGGTAAGCCCAGAGCAGTCTTCACAAACATAGCCACTGGCAATGTTCCTTCCCTTCCAGGCTTTTATTTACGTATGTGGCATGTTTCCATCTACATAGCTGTAAACACGCTATCAGACTAGCTGGGCTCTGTTGAGAATGGTAATCCAAATCTCTGTAGCCTTCCTCTTAGTAGGTCACTGGAAGTCCCCCTTTATAAGCCAACTCTGCTGATACCTTTATGAATAAAGCTAATTCCATAGATGCCTTTGAGTTCCCCGGGTTTTTAGGTATAAAACAGTAATAACTAATTAAAACTTACCGAGTGCTTACTTTTCTCAGTAACTTTACTTGCATTACACAATTTACAACACCTCAAGGCAAATAGTATTCCCATCTTGTAGGTGAGGGAACTGAAAGGCAGAGATCCAGTTTCTTTAAGATGCAAAATGAACCCAGTGATTAAACCTAAAGCCCCCATGATTATCCCCCCCCCCCAAAAAAAATCCCTAGATTTTCTTCAAACATTACCAGTATCACACCGAATCAAGGAGAACAAACACCTAAGTGTCTGGACAACGATGTGTCTCATCACTTCTGCCATGCTGCCCTCCATTTGGAAGGTTTTAAGGGTGGGGATTTACGTCTGTTGGAGTCTTGGCTTGTACTGTCATATGCTAGTCTTTCCCTCGGCTCTAGGCTTTGAAAGTTGGTAAACATCCTTGACTTTTTCTTTTCTATTTTTTCTATAATTTGTCTATTAAAAATACATAACTTATTTTATAAAAATATGGTTTAGTATGTTGAATTTAATAAGTGTTATGGTAATAACTTTTTCTTCAAATTCCTGATTTAAATTCATTTCTTGAAGATAGGATGGACAAATATTGGATTTTTACATGTGATAGCATGTTTGTATTAATCCAGTACCCACTGCATACTAGATACTCATCCAAGTGTCTGGATAAAATGATGGAAGCTAATGAGTTTACAAAACAATTAAATCAACATTTTTAAATTATAATATTCTTAACTGCTATGAAGGAAATAGTGTTACAAAGGTTCATAGCCCAGGTGAAAGGAGAAATGATGTTTATCGCCTTAAGAAAATAACACACTGTATTACTCAATTAAATAAAATGATCGAATTACAAAGAAATGATGTCTTCAGCCAAATGTGATGTCTCATACTTACTCTAGCACTGTAGAGGCTGAGATGAGAGGATCGTGAGTTCAAAGCAAGCCTGGGCTAAACAGAGAGATCCTGTCTCAAACTCCCAAACTATCACACACACACACAAAGGGGGAAAATCAAAGTCTCTAACATACTCTATAATTCTGAGTCTATACACACACATACACAGGAGGGGGAAATCAAAGTCTCTAACATACTCTATAATTCTGAGTCTATACACACACATACACAGGAGGGGGAAATCAAAGTCTTTAACATATTCTTAACATATTCTATAATTCTGAGTACACACACACACACACACACACACACACACACACACACACACACACGGGGGAAACCAAAGTCTTTGACATATTCAGTAACTGAGTCTTTTTTATAACTAACAATTTTGTAGTTTTCTACAAATACATTGTTCAATTTTCATTGTTAAGGTTGTTTTTAGCCATTTAATAACTACTGCTATTGTAATCTGGTCTCAGGTTTTATTATATTTTATAACTTGTTTTTAATGTTATAAAAGCAGTCTATTGATCTTTATGTAAGTACTTAGGTATTCAGCTACTTTATCAAGCTCATTAAGGCTTATTTTTTTTTCCAATGTTACTTCTTAGAGTTTTCAGGAGCTATCATCTCATCTGCACAAAATAATAGCTTTCTTCACTGTAGCTTTATCTTTGCTTCTTTCTATTCTGTTTTTTACCAAGTTGGACAGAATGTCTAGAAAACTAAATGATAATGGCAGTTATGAGCACCTTGACTACACCTGGCTTGATGAAAAGGTCTTCATTAGCATCACATTTCATCTGATGCTGGCTTATGCTTAAGTATGGTAATTTTTAATCAGGTTAGGAGTTACCATCTATTCCTAATTTTTAAGGAGCTTTTATTAGGAACAGATGTTAAATTTGGCCATTCCTGCAATCCCTTATGTGTTTCCTTAATGATCGCTCACATAATGAGGTTATTATTCCTTAAGGCTATTTGGTCCTGCCGTTTGCAGATTCTTTCTTTTCAATGCTGCAACATTCCCTGTGCCCTGGTGGCATCTGGCAGCCTTGGAGAGGAGTAACAGAAGCAGAGTTTCTGACTCCAGTGGTGGGGGGCTGAAGAGAGAGCTCAGGAGTTTAGAGCGTTTACTCCACAATCATAAGGAACAGAGTTCAGATGCCAGCACCCATGTAACAAGCCAGGCCTCACTGCAAACACCCGCAACCCCGGATCTGGGTAGCACAGAAGCATAAGGATCACCAGGACTTGCTGGCTTCCCGACTAGGCAAGAAGGTGCAAACCATAGGTGCAGGGAGAGACCCTGCCTCAAAGGAACAGGCAGGGAGTGACGGAGGCAGACACCTGATGCTTCTCTTTGGCTGCTTGCTCTCATTTTTGCTGACAAGTCCATTCCTTCACTGGCATTAGAGCCTACTTCTTCTGGATTCTGGTGTATACTTCAGACCAGCTGAGACATCCAGCCTTGATGAACTACTGGATACTTGGACCTTCTGTTGGTAGATAGCCATTGTCGGACTAGCTAAATACAACCTGTAACAGCCATTCTAATAAATCCCCTTTGTATATCCTGATTCACTAATCGTGAGAGGCAATGGATTTGGTGACTCTATATATAAAATTTTAATTTGTGGAAAAATAAGGATAATGATGATGCTGGTTGGTTGTGATAAATTGACAAAGGAGAAGAATGCTCTCCATGATAGAATTAACAAACTTCTAGTACCTCAGAATATGGTGAAGGACAACATGAACTGGCTCCAAATGTGCCTAAACAATCTAAGGATTTCTAAGTGTCTTAGTCAAGGTTGCTATTGCTGTGATGAAACACAATGGCCCAGAGCAACTTGAGGAGGAATGGGTTTATCTGGCTTACACTTTCACATTAGTAGTCCATAGTCAGGACAAGAACTCAAACAGAACCAGAACCTAGAGGCAGGAGCTGATGCAGAGGCCATGGAGGAGTGCTGCTTACTGGCTTGCTCCTCATGGCTTGCTCAGCCTGCTTTCTTACAGAACTCAGGACCACCAGCCCAGGGATGGTACCACCTACAGTGGTCTGGGCCTTCCCCCACCAATCATTAAAAAAAAATGCCCTACAGGCTTGCCCACAGCCTGATCGTATAGGGGCCTTCCTCTCAGATGACTTTAGCTTGTGTCTAGTTGACATAAAACTATGTAGCACAGCCCTGGAAGAGAATCTTCTCTCCAGCAGCCACAGAATTCAAGTTAAGGAAAACCAAACTGAAGCCCTCGTTACAAGATTGGCTGAATTACAAAGAAAACGCAAGTCCAGAGAAAGTGTTGGTAGTCAAAGGAAGGACATCAATCGGTAAAGAATGGGATCCTGTAACTTGGGATGGAGATGTGTGGGAAGACCCTATTGAGGTTGAAAACTTTGAACCCTCAGAATCTCAAGGTTTATCTCACCCGAGGAAGTAGTTTCTCTACCCTCAGAAGATGTATCCCACCCCCATGCCCTAAAATAATTGCCTTTTCTGTTTTTGACTGAGCAAATTAATCCCTGCCAAACCATCAGTAACTTTCCATGAAGAAGATGCCAGGCAAGACAATAATGATGTCCCTCAGGGTCCACCAACAGTTCCCTCTGGATCTATCACCAGACATAAGTCTAAGCAGGTTCCTAGAGGGGAGGTAGAAAGTGTAGTCCACGGGGAGGCACACCACATCACTAAAGAGCATAATGAGTCCGCTAATTCATTTGAACAGAAGTCTGGGGACTGTGTGTTGGATTGGGTTTTAAAGGTATGGGATAATGGTAGAACATAAAACTTGACCAGGCTGAATTTGTTGATATGGGCTCACTGAGTGGAGATTCTAGGTTTAATATAGAAGCTCACACAGTTAAACAAGGTGTCAGAAGTTTCTTTGAGTGGTTGGCTGAAGCATTTGTCAAAAGATGGCCTACTGAGAAGGAGATAAAGATGCCTGATATCCTTTGGTTTAGTTGTTGATAAAGGGATTTTTAAGGCTCAGGGAAATTGCAAATACTGAGGTGGTAAGCTGTGTAAAACCTAATCCTCCACAATGGGAAGGCCCAGAAGACACGCCCTTCACTGATCCTACTAGACACAAAATGGTGAGGGGGCACTAGCACATTTGAAGAGCTCTGTACCACTCTTTTCCTGTGCCAACTTTAGGACTGGAGACACTACTGCTCTGTTGGATGAACTAAATGCAACATAAGTAAGGAAGCAGGGGTTGATTGGCAGCACAGAACCACTAAAGGCCAGGTGATTGTAGTTATAATGGGCAGCATAGGCAAAGCAGTGTCCATAATGGCCTCGTCCGCAATGGGCAAGCACAGGCAAAGTGATTTCTTTGGTGGCATGACTCACATGGATCTTTGGTACTGGCTAATCAATGATGGTGTTTCCAGGCATAAAATAGATAAGAGGCCTATTGTGTTTTTGTTTGATATGTATAAGCAGAAAAATTCTCAAACCAATGAAAGACTCCACTGGATAGTGGCAAAAGAGAATCTCAGCCCATGAACCAATTTCCAGACTTGAGTCAATTTGCAGAGCCAGAGCCCTTGAAGAAAAGGATGGCCAGGTTCCCCTGAGAAAGGACCGTGATAAAACACCTGAAAGTTTTACTGTTAGCCTTTCTCTAGTCCTTCCCCATAGGGACCTATGGCCTTTTATAAGGGTAACTGTACACCAGGGGAAAGAAAACCATCAGAAATTCTGTGGTCTTTCAACTGGTTCTGAATTGACACTGATTCCAGGAGACTCCAAGAAAAATTGTGGTCCTTCAGGTAAAGTAGGGGTTTATGGAGGTCAAGTGATTAATGGAGCTTTGACTAAACTCCAACTCACAGTAGATCCACTGGGCCCCAGAACTCATCCTGTGGTTATTTCCCCAGCCCTAGAATGTGTAATTGGGATAGATATATTAAGAAGTTGGCAGAATTCTTGCTTTGGTTCCCTGACCTATGGAGTAAGGGCTATTATGGTTGGAAAGGCTAAATGCAAGCCTTAGAGTTGCCTCTGCCAGGGAAAACAGTGAATCAAAAGTAGCATTGCATCCCAGGAGGAACTGCAGAAATAAGTGCCACCATCAAGGACTTCAAAGATGCAAGGGTGGTGGTTCCCACCACATCTTCCTTTAACTCTTCTATCTGGCCAGTGCAGAAGACAGATGGATTATGGAGAATGACAGTTAACTATCAAAAACTCAATCAAGTAGTGACTCCATTTGCAGCTGCTGTTCCAGATATGGTGTGTTAATCTGCTCAAGGAAGGACATCTTCTGGTACATGATATACAGCTATTGATCAAGCAAACATCTTTTTCTCAGGACCTATCCATGGGATCACCTGAAGCAATTTGCTTTCAGTTGGCAAGGCCAGCAGTATACCTGTACAGTTTTGCCTCAATTTTGAATATGTATTAACTCTCTGGCCCCCTGTCATCACTTGGTTTGAAGAGATCTTGATCACCTGCCTGTTCCACAAAACATCACACTGGTCCGCTATATTGATGACATTATGTTGACTGGACCAAGTAAGGAGGAGGCAGTAACCACTTTGGTCTTCTTGGTAATACACATGTGCATCGGAGGATGGGACATAAATCCAACCAAAATTCAGGACCCTTCTACCTCAGTGAAATTCTTGGGAGTCTGGTGGCGTGGGGCATGCAGACATATGCCTTCTAAGATGAAGGATAAGTTATTGTACCTGGCACCATCCACACAACATTTAGTGGGCCTATTTGGATTCTGGAGACAGCACATTTCCTCACTTGGGTGTGTTACTCCAGCCCACACACAAAGTGACTCAGAAAGCTGCTAGTTTTGTGTGGGGCCTGGAACAGGAGAAATCTCTTCAATGGGACCAGGCTGCTGTGCAAGCTGCTCTACCACTTGGACCATACGATCCAGCAGACCTGATGGAACTTGAGGTGTCAGTAGCAGACAGGGATGCTGTTTGGAGCCTTTGGCAGGCCCTAGAGATGAGTCACAGAAGAGAAAGACCTTTGGGATTTTGGAGCAAGCCTCTACCATCATCTACAGACAACTATTCTCCTTTTCAGAGACAGCTCTTGGCCTGCTATTGGATCTTAGTAGAAACTGAACACTGGACAATGTACCACCAAGTTACCATGATGCCTGAGCTGCCCAGTATGAGCTGGTTGTTATCTAACCTAAGTCATGAAGTAAGACATATGCAGCAGCAATCTATTATCAAATCCAAATGGTATATACATGATCAGGCCCAAATAAGTACTGAAGTCACATATGAGTTACACAAAGATGTTGCCCAAATGCCTATGGTTTCTACTCCCATTTCAAACCCATCTGCTGCCAAGCATGCACCTATAGCCTCTACGGGTGTGCCCTATGATCAGTTGACTGAGGAAGAGAAGACTAGGACCTGGTTTACATGTTCTGCATGTCATGCAGGTGCCACCCAGAAGTGGACAGCTGCAACATTACAACTTCTTTCTGGGATAGTGCTGAAAGATACCAGCGAAGAGAAATCTTCACAATGGGCAGAACTTCAGGCAGCACACATGGTCATCCATTTTATTGAAAGGAGAAATGGCCAGATGTGCTATTTTTCACTGATTCATGTGCTGTAGCCAATGGATTGGCTGGATGATCAAGGGCTTGGAAAGAGCATGATTAGGAAAGTGGTGAGAAAGATGTCCGGGGAAGAAGTATATGGATAGACATCTCCTAATGGGCAATACATGTGAAGATACTTGTGTCCCATGTAAATGCTCATCAAAAGGTGACTTCAGCAGAAGGGGAGTTCAATAATCAAGTAGCTAGGATGACCTACTCTGAATCAGCCTCTTTCTCTAGTCTTCCTGCCATTGTAGAATGGGCCCATGAACAAAGTGACCATGGTGGCAGAGATGGGGGTCATGCATTGGCTTGACAACATGGATGTCATCAAGCCTTGCCTGGATACAGCTGCTACTGAGTGCCAGATCTGCCAATAGCAGAGACCAACACTGCTAAGACACCATTCCCCAGGGGAACCAGCTAGTGACCTGGTGGCAGGTTGACTACATTGGACCACTTTCTCCATGGAAAAATCAACACATTGTCCTTATTGGAGTAGATTCTTATTCTGGTTATGGATTTGCCTTTCCTACATGGAATGCTTCTGTCAAAACTACCATGGGTGGACTTACAGAAGGCCTTATCCACCATCATAGCATTCCACACAGTGTTGCTTCTGACCGAGAAACTCACTTTGCAGCCAGAGGAGTGCAACAGTGCCCCGTGAGCACAGAATCCACTGATCTTACCGTGTTTCCCACCGTTACAGTCCTGAAGCAGCTGGCCTGGTAGAATAATGGAATGGTCTTTTGAAAACACAGCTACAGCACCAATTAGGTGGCAGCAGCCTGGAAGGCTGAGGCAGGCCTCTCCAGAAGGTAGTAGATCCTTTTGTTTCTCCTTTAGCCAGGAGTCACCGGGCCAGGAGTCAAGGGGTGGAAAAGAGAACAGTTCCACTCATTCCTAGTGACCAACTAAAATAGTTTTTGCTTCCTGCTCCTGAAACCTTGAGTTCTGCTTGCCTAGAAGTTTGGGTTTGGAGCAGGGCAGGAAGGTAGGGCGGGGGCTCCTGCCAGAAGCCCCAACAAACATCCTATTGAACTGGAAGTTCAGACATCCCCCTGGCCACTTTGGGCTTCTGATGCCCTTAAGTTAACAGGTTAAGAAGGGGTGATTAGGTGGGGTGATTTATCCAGATTATCGAGGGGGAAATTGAACTGCTTCTCTACAAAGGGAGTGAGAAGATTGGTGTGCAGGAGGATCCTTTAGAATGTCTATTAGTGCTACTGTGCCCTGTGATTAAAGTTAATGGGAAACTACAACAGCCTCATCTAGGCAGATGACAAAGGGAACAGACCCATCAGGAATGAAGGTGTGGGTCACTCCCCAAGGAGCCAAGACCTGATGAGGTGCTTGCCAAAGGTAGAGGAAATACAGAATGGGTCCTAGAGGAAGGTAGTTATGAATATTAGCCCAGGTCATATGACCAGTTACAGAAACAAGGATTATAATTGACATTAGCGTTTCTGTCATATTTTCTTTTTCTATCTTTCTTTTCTTTTTTTCCTTTTGGCTTTTCGATACAGGATTTCTCTGTGTAACAGCCTTGACTGCCCTGGAACTCACTCTGTAGATGAGGCTAGCCTCAAACTCACAGAGATCCACCTGTTTCTGCCTCCCAAGTGCTGGAGTTAAAGGTGTGTGTCACCACCACTTGGTTGTATTTTCTTAAAAATGTACTTGTACAGATATTTGTGTTTCTTTCTTCAATTTATTTAACATGTGATGTAACATCAATTAAGAAAATATCAGTGACTATCATATTTAAGTTTTGAGGTACCAAAGAACGTCCCTCAAAGGACATTGCCACATATTCTAAATTTTTTTAATGTGTTTGCATTTGTATGAGGGATAGTTATAGCATATTAAACTATGTGTAACTATGACCTGATTGTTTTCATTTGGAAATTAAGCATGACATGGAGACATGATTGTGTGTCAAGTTGACCAAGGGTGGACTTGTGAGGGCTATTCTTGATTGTCAACTTGCCTACATCTGGAATTCATGAAAACCCAAGTGTCTGCGTACACTTGTGAGGGATTTTTTCTTAAGTCATTTGAAGTGGGAATATCCACTTATAATCCAGATCTTTTGAGGTAGGATGGTCCACCTTTAATGTGAGCTACACCTTCTGGTGGCAGCCTATAGAAAGGACACAGAAGAAGGAAGTTTTTGCTCTGTGCCTGCTAGTTCTCACTCTCACTAGCAAGTCCATCTTCCATGGTATTAGAGCCTACTTCTTCAGGATTCTGGCATATATGAAGACCAGCTAAGATATCCAGCCTCCCGGACTGAACAACTACAGGATTCTTGGACTTTCCGTTGGTAGACAGTAATTGTTGGACTAGCTAGATCATAGCCTGTAAGCCATTCTAATAATGCCCCACCTCTCTATATAGAGTCAGACAGACAGACAGATTCATTCTGTAAGTTCTCTTCTTGTAGCGAACGCTGACTAATACAACATCTGACTCTACTTTGTAACCTCTGAGAGAATGACATGTTTGATTCCCATCATTCTACTCTTTTCTGAAATGGCTCCAAATGAAAGGGGTTTTAAGAACAGAAAATGGGATTCCCATGCTGGAGGAAGAACAGAGAGAGAGAGAGAGAGAGAGAGAGAGAGAGAGAGAGAGAGAGAGCGCCCACAACTGACTCAGTTTCCCAGTTTGAATCTGAAGTCTATTCTGAGTCAATAGAGTTCAAGCTTGTTTGCTCCAAGGCTGTGAGAAAGTCCTGATTAGTCCAGAGTCTCCTTGAAGGGCTGTGAGAAAGTCTTGATTAGCCCACAAGAAGGAACACACTAGATGTAGGCTGCTGATGCCAGCCACAGGTACATTGAGATAGAAAATGAAACTGCCTGCTCCTTGATGCAAGGCAGGATAGATAGTGGCTGAATGCCTGTGCTGTACTTTGTTCTACCTCTGTCCTTCAAAACTGTATATAAGCTGGCTGTGAAATAAACTCGGGGCTGTCCGGCATTGACCGGCAGACCTCTCGACTCTTTTCTGTCTTCTTCATTGTCTCTTCAATCCGCACGCCTCTACCCAGCTGACTGTGGCCTGACGAGAGAGAGAGAGAGAGAGAGAGAGAGAGAGAGAGAGAGAGAGAGAGAATATGAATATGACCAGGCCTGCAGGAGACAAGCATGTTCTTTCAGCCAGCTTTGGGGCCCTCCATCCCTTCTCCCCCATGTGGCTCAGGGTGGGGAGGGCATGGAGAGCACTCTTGGGATGACTGACCGCCACTCTTGGGATGACTTCCTTTTCACCTTTCCCAAGAGCTAAAGAGTAATCACTCAGGTCCACATGCTTTAGATTTTATAGGAAACTGTTCTTTGTACTAGATCCTTACTTGCTCCACAGATTGCCTAGGAGGATGATTCCATGGATGAAAGCATGGTTTTGTTTGTTTTTAGGAATTTTGTAAAGAAAAGGAAAAGCCCAAGACTTTTGTTCAAAATATGTAATCTAGGACAGGAGATGCAGCTCGGTGGTAAAGCATCTGCCAAGCATGTGCAAGGCCCTGGTGTATGCGAGGTGCTGGAGCATACAAGGCCCTGACGTGTACAAGGCCCTGGTGTGTACAAGGCCCTGGTGTGTACAAGGCCCTGACGTGTACAAGGCCCTGACGTGTACAAGGTCCTGGGTTCCATCCTCAGGATCAGAGAGAAGAGAGATCTTAAACTCCTACTTCTTATTTATATCTACTCAGCTGGAATAAGGAAGTATAAGATTTTCTTCTGACTTAAAAGAAAACACAACTCTGACATCTTTTAGAAAATAGAGATTAAATTTGACTTTAGTTCATTACCAGGACAACTAATGATTCAGGAGAAAACCAGGGACAGTCACTGAACTTTTTTCTTACAAGTCTCTTGCTTTTGGAAGTCTCATCTAAAACAATCACTTTATAATTCAGAATACCATTGAGAAAGTGGAAGAACTGATTTTTATCTTGCTGAGATTATTTACACCAGCAATTGACAGGCTGCATCATTTCCCAACTAAGCAATATAATTTTATTTTCAGCATCTAGGGAAACATAATAGGCTAGAATCTGGACTTACATCTGGGAAGGGAAAGAACAGCATACAAGTATTAATGAGTCGTGGGCTGTGAGATGTTTTTCATCTCTGTACTTAAAAGCAATTCTCCTTTTTACTCATGTTCTCAAAGAATATCACAGAAGACACAGTTCTAAATCACAGCAACACGTTTAAGCTCCTCTGTCCCTTTGCTGTCTTGATCATGCGTCTTGTTGACCAAGCCTGTCTGCCTGTCTTCCAGCTGTAGCCAACACTCCTCTGATAACTCATCCTTGTCCTGGAGCCTGGAGACACTTCCATCCTCATTCCTGGAAACATTTTCTGTCTTTCTTACTCCGTGTTCATTTTCTTCTCTGATGAAAATGTTCTGGTCTTCCCTATTTACTGTCTGGGAAGATCCAGAGGGTATAAAGGGGGAAGGCTTTGGGAGTTCTCCTTCATGGTCAGAGAATGTGGCAGAGGCTATAAATCTCAAATTCTAATGTTTTTTTCTTTATGATTTGTCAATGTAGAATACTTAATCAAGATAAAAATGAACTCCAAAATCCATCTGGCACACTTTTAGTCCAGACCTGGGTTGTAGGACACGAGGAGAGAGGTGCTAGGAAGCAGACAAACAAAGCTGTCATTCTTCAGGGGGACTTTCCAAGTCCTGTCCACCTCTCCATGGAAACTGAGTCTCTTCAGCCATGATCTTGGTTTACTTGCATATTTTGTTGACTTTGTCTCAGCCACCTCCTGATATTTCCACTGCTACCATTCTAGTTCAAGCCATGACCAGTTCCCATGGACTGTTGCCATGGCAAAACCATAATTTCTTATACACTTCATAAAAAACAGTCAATATCTGATGGCTTGAAGCAACACTACTATCTTACAGTTCTTCAAGCCTGGATCTCACTGAGCTAAAACCAATGAATTAGCAGGGCTGGTTCCTTTTGAAGCCTCCAGAGAAAAATCCCTTCCTGCCTTCTATCTCCATGAACTGCCTGCCTCTTCCATCTCAAAGTCCATAGAGAAGGCCGTCCCATCTCTGCTTCCCCTGCCTCCCTCTCTCCCCTCCCTTAAAGGATTCTTGTGATGACCTCAATCCCCCTTGGATAACCCAGAATTGTTTCTCCATCTTATGAATACCTGACTAACAATGACAACTCCGCTGTGGTGATATTGTGTCTCCCAATATATTGTGCACCCTAATAAACTTAATTGGGGTCAGAGAACAGAACAGCCACTAGATAGACATAGAGGCCAGAAAATGGTGGCACACACACCTTTAATCCTAGACTTCTGGAGGCAGAGATCAACCCGGATCTCTGTGAGTTCAAAGCCACACTGGAAACAACCAGGCATGGTGACACACGCCTTTAATCCCACATTTAGAAGATGGGTCATGCTGGCTAGATTGAGAAAAGGGGCCAAAGATAAGGAGTGTGGTTTCTTTCTAGGACTCTGGTTAAACTTGGGCCAAGTCACCAATCCTCTCTATCCCAGGATTCTCTTACTTTACCTAATTTTTAGCTATGGCTGGCCTGGAACTCACTCTATAGATCAGGCTGGCCTTGAACTCAGAGATCTACCTGTCTCTGCCTCCCAAGTGCCGGGATTAATGGTGTGCTCTACATGACCTGGCCTCCTACTTTATCTCTTACTGGGATAGAATGAAAATGAGCAGGAATTAGCCAAAGTCCTCACTACATACATTAAGTCAATTATTCTTTAGCCAGAAAGAGTCATTTCTGCTTCAGTCTCACAGAAGAATCAAATATTGTCCCTACATACACTCCTCTTTTTGTCCCTACATCTACTCCTTTTTTAGTTTTAATTAAAACTTATTAACTTGCATTGTGATTTTCTCCTTAAATTTAATAAAATAGTTCTATAAAAATAAACCTTTAGAAACCACTCTCACCGAGACTCTGAACTCATTATAAGAGGGAATTGAATGTCAAATATGGAAACATGGGTTTTAAATTAATTTTGTTCACCGTCTGCTACCCTCACAGTTGGTGATGAGACTGGAACCCCTGGCTGCCAAATAACCTACGAGTCTTTGCTGATCAGTGAATCCACGCAGTTGCTACTACTCCTGGACTTCCCTTGTGTTTCAGATGTTCCAAGGTCAAGATAGGTCTAAGTGTGACACCAATACCCCGTCCCTGCTGAGAGGACAACGTGCCCACTACAGTATCAAGAGAAGTCCCCCAATCCAACATCACACCATATATCAACCACATGCCAGGACTGAGGGTCAGCGAGATGACCGACACCATTCACAGGCGTGTTCAGTGGGGTCATCCCCAGCCATAACAAGTAGCAGATGGCTGCTCACATTGCAAAGCTTGCGTAGCTCAACATTTGCCCTAACTTCTCAAATCAGCCATAAAGGAATTGCAGCTGAGAAAAGCCACACAAGACTACTAGCTCATTAGATTGGCAACCTGTGTAAGGCACAATCCTGGGCCCCAGGTGCCTTCCAGCAGAGTTGGACATGCAAGAAAAACACAAGAGATTATTCACACGAGTGTCTCGTAGAGCAAATACCCATCGTGGTATGGAGTTGAAGGGCATCAGCTGACAGTAGTACACGTGTTATTGTTAGTAACGGTTGCTGGGAAATACTCCAGCACCCTCACTGCTTACACCATTTGTCTTCTTGACACTTAAAAGGACTCACAGGGGGCTGTGCCAGAGTGCAGTATCGGGGCAGAGGCTTAGGCTAGGTATCTGCTCCTGCTGTCCGGGAGTATGAAGAGTCAGAAGGACAAGACCATGCCAAGAACTGAGGATGTACCAAGTGTCAGAGCCAGGGGATCCTGGGAGGAAGCTAGGGCCCAAAGTCAGGGACAAATGCCACTGGTGGGTGAGAAAGGAAGTAATAAGTCAAGAGCCAAGAAGAATCTAGAGCAGAAAAGGTGCTAATTTAGAGAAATCAAAGAAGATCCTGGGAAGATGCCTGAAACAATGCCAGCTGAGTACAGTCATGTTTAACCATCAGACAGCCAGAGGGTCAGGGTTTATAAATGATGCTATAGGACAGTGGTCCTCAGAGTAGAGACCTGATGCCCAGCTGGGTGACTCCTGAGACCCAGTTGGAAGTGCCGATGCTTAGACTATGCCCCAGATTCATTAAAATGAAAGTCCAAGGATGAGCCTAGCACCTACAGTAAGGAACTGTAGTCAGGTAAACTACAGATCTTCTCTACCTCCACCGTGTACTAAGAATTGCCCAGGGAAATTAAAAAGCACCCATATCCAGGGCCCATCATAGATCAATTTGTCAAAATCTTGGAGGGATAGGGCTGTGGGGCATTGACAGTTTTTAAACTCCCTGGGAGAGTGTAATGGAAAACCACTAGTTCTGCAAACCTTCCTTGGGAGAAACTCCTCCTAAATTATGGGTATTAACGTGTCATAGTGCCCGTGCTGGAGACAGTGGAGTAGTTTACAACATGTGTCATAGTTTATCAGTCCTAGCCTTCAGGGTCCGTGTAGCCTTTAAATGAGATGTCTTATTGAAAGGACACTTAGCAGCTCCGACTGTAGCCAGCCCCATCCCGCTGAAGACCTTATCTCTCCAGGGTCAACGTGGAAACTGTGATCCTCTAAAATCAAGCAGAGGCAAGATTTTTGGAAGCCTGGGACCATCACAGTGAGGTGGCTTTGCGTCATCCCAGGTGACCCAGTAAACACCAAGACTGGCCCCTTTAACTGAGGTGAACTCTGAAGTTGGTACCAGTCCGTGGTGATGGAGGCTTTGCTCACGTCATTGGGGCTGTGGTCTTACCCTGTCTGCTCAGCCTTGCAAGCTGACTTGGGATTTTACATCTCTCTCCTGAATTTCAGCCAGTAGAGGAAAAGGTGGTGCCGTGCCTGTGTCTTCCTTCCTGGCTTGCAGCCTTTCTGACCCACCCTTGCCCTCTTCCTTAGCCCACCGCGTGATCTGGGAGATGCTGTGTGTGTTTGGTGCCAACTCCACATCCCGGGGACCGAGGCTTATCTGCGTAAAGCCCACTTGCAGCTCCCACCAGCCATCACAGCCCTTGTAATTAGATGCAATTATTTGCTAAGGGTGCTTATAAATTTACCAGAGAGGTCTGATTAATTCCACTCGTAATACCCTCCAGCCTCCCATCATATTAAGGGTCCACTCACTTCCTTCTTCTAGACTAATTAATCTGAAAACAATCCATGTTTAATGGCCTCTGGAGAATTTCTGGGCCGCCCACTCTGCCAAGCTCAGCCCAACAGAGGAGCTCCCTCAGGGTCTCCAAGGCAGCAGAGCTCACCCACACCCCCCATATACTAAGAAACTGCCTACCCGGCATCTTCCTCAGGCAGCCTCATTGTCCGTGGGGTGAACCAAGCCCCCTTTACTCAGAATAATTTATCTGGAGATGTGTTTCCTCTCTTTTGAATGTGACCAGGTGAGACAGAAACATAAAAACAACCCTGTCACTCCTGCAGAGCCGCCCCTTCTGTGCCCAAGTGTGATGTCTCAGTCAACAGAAGGGATGGTGGGGGTGGCTGGTGGAGCATGCATATTGACTGCGCAAAGTGTGAGGAAGGCGAGCGCCCTTCCTTTCAGTGGTTCTCAACCTGTGAGTCGTGACTTCTTTGGGCTTTGAATGACCTTTTCAGAGGGGTCACCCAAGACATCTGCACATCCAATATTTACATTATGATTCACAACAGCAGCAAAGCCACAGTTATGAAGATGCAATGAAAATAATTTTACGGTTGGGGGGCCACCACAACACGAAGAACTGTGTCCAAAAGCTGTGGCTGTGTAGCCCTCACTCCTAGCCACCTCTCTCAGAGGCTCCACCACCAACCTCACTGAGGATTAAAGTTCAGTGAGTTTTGGAGGGGACAGTCAAACCACATCAACCATCTCAGTCCTGGGTCACAGTGTGACCTGCCCCCTCTAATCAAGCACGGGCTCCTCTCATCTCTTCTCATTGCCTCATGTCCTAACACAAATTTCTAATAACCATTCCTGTAACACCAGCACTTGGAAGGCAGAGGTTAGAGGACTGGGAGTTCAAGGCCAACCTGAGCTATCTATAGTGAGACCCTCACTCAAAAAAGGGAGGGAGGGAGGAAAAGAAAACAGGAAACATGGACAAAGGTTGCACTTCCCTGCTGGAGCAGAAGTGGTACCAGGAGTGGAGTCTTATTCTTTTCAAAGTCCCAGCACTATGCCTGCCATAATGAGTGAGTGCTGGCACAAGGTCTGTGCAGTGCTCCCAAGCCCCCCTTCTTGCTTGGTGTTCATGGTTTCCTGAGCTCTCTGTGGATTCTTTGTGTGCCTGTGGGGTATGGAGACCCAGGCTTTCATTACTGACCTCTTGATATGCTAACTGCTCTGTGATCTCTTCTGTTGCCATAGTCACGGCCCCACAGCTTCCCCTGCCTGCTTAGCATCCTTTTTTTTCTGGTAGCTCTGTGGTCAAACTCCTCGCTTTGGCTTGCTTTCCCTGCCCTTTACCCTCCTACTCTCTTGTGCCGCCTCCTCTCCACGGCCTCAGCCTGTTGAGTTCCCTCACAGACACTTAGGAACAGTGGGAAGGCCAGTTTCCAAACTCGATGACTTCAAAATCTGAGCCACTCAGTTCACATTGGAGCCAGTAGTGTGATATTATCTCTGGTCACTTATGCTCCAAGATGAACATGGTTAGCACACACTGCTCCCCAA
This sequence comes from Peromyscus attwateri, assembly GCA_902168425.1. Taxonomy (NCBI): domain Eukaryota; kingdom Metazoa; phylum Chordata; class Mammalia; order Rodentia; family Cricetidae; genus Peromyscus; species Peromyscus attwateri. Next base: position 27,958 of record CABHPP010144846.1, on the reverse strand, counting down.
AATGTTGTCCATCCTCAGCAGCAGGAACAGAGAGATGCCCCATTCACAGCTAGCATTCATTCATTTGGAGGCACTGGACTTACAAATGGGAAGGAAGCCATGCCCTGAAGCATCTCTCAAAGGTCGATACTGAAATCGTCTATATCATATTCTCCTGGCAGGCAGTGAGAACCAGTTAAAAATCAGATTCCATGAGGCACGGAAGCAGGGGGATGTCTATTTTGTGGAAGGAAAGGGACCAATGGAGAGAGGAGGAGGGGAGTAACGGGAACTAACATGAGCAAGGTACACTGGTTTACATATGAAAATGGAACCCATTGGTTTGTATGCTAACTAAAAATATTAAAATCATTAAAATCTCAAACTCCAGATTTCTGGGCCTCCCCTCAAGCCCATCTCTGGGATTGGAGTTTTAACAAGTGGTGATGTAGTTAGCTCATGAGCCCCTGGACCTTCAGATTGCTATAGCCTGGATCTTGGATGTCTCCCAAAGACCCCTGTGTTGAAGGCTTGGTCCATAGCATAGCACTACCAGGAGTCAGTAGAGTCAAAGGTGGAGGGGGCATCATGTCCTTTGGGGTGTACCCTTAAACAGGACTATAGGACCCTAACCCCTCCTTCTCTTGTTCTGTTCCCTAGCTCACGAGGTAAGTGGGTTTGTTTCTCCACGTGCTTCTGACATGACATGCTATCTTACCTCAGTCCCAAAGCAATGGGGCCTGTTGACCCTGAACTGAAATCTCTAGATAGTCCAAATTAATTCTTCGTTGTTGGTTTTTTGTTATTGTTGTTGTTGTTTAGTTTTTCAAGACAGAGTTTCTCTGTGTAGTCCTGGCTGTCCTGGAACTCACTCTGTAGATCAGACTGACCTTGAACTCACAGAGATCTGCCTGCCTCTGCCTCCTGAGTGCTGGGATTAAAAACATGGGCCACCACTGCTGGCAAACTCTTTGCTCTTTACAAGTTGCTTATCTGGGGTATTTTGTTGCAGTCCAGGAAAACGGACTCATCAGAGACTGATTGGGTTTAAAAGTCCTGACTTATTTCTCTGTGCTTCCCTTCATCTGCAATAACCTGGGGGGAGAAAATAGTCTGTTTCTCGAAAGACTATTGAGGGTAACTGAAGGCAGTTGGGAAGCGTGGAGACCAGCGCAGAGTAAGAGGTCAGCCTGGAGTGAGCTGCACAACAGCTTCTGCAGAGGAAAGTGCTGCTTTGAGGCCACCGCCCATGCCCACCCCCAGCATCTCCCTGCAACCTCAGAAGGAATGGCACCTCACTGATGGATTGGGCATCTCCCCCAACAGGGGAGAATGGCTGTCTTGCTTCCTTTTCCTTTGAGGAACAGAGCCATCCCCTCAAAGCACAACTCATCTCTGCTCCTCAGGGTCTCAACTCCCTCTTGTAAGAAGATGCAGGTGGGGTCAGTGTAGTAGGAAGATGGTGTCACTCTGACCCACCCTGACTCTGTGACTGGCCAAATTGTGGCATCTAATTCAGATTCACTAGTGTGAAGCTGTTTGCTGTTATTGCCCGAGACCCCTGGGAACCTTGTGTTTCTCGTTGCATTAATCCTGGGCTTTTCAGATTTACAATCCAGGTTCGGATGGGGAATATTCCCAGCAGAGGATGTAACTAAAGGAGTATTGAAGACGCAGAGGCTGTCATGGCATGTGGAGCTGGCACTAAGGACATAGCAAGAAACAGAGCCACCATTTTGGCAGGGGAAGAGACACTGACCAGCACTTGGAGGGAGGACCCATAGGATAATGGAGATCAGAGAAATCTGGCCCCTATAACTCACTTTGCACATGTTGGTGCTACCCTGGGTCAATTTTGATGGTGAGTGGGCAAGCCAATAAGATTCTCCCCAAAGACCGCAGGTTGGTACCTCTTCTCAGAACACTGCTTGCTGAGGTTCTGCGCCTGCCCCCATCTCTGAGAACTACTTGGATGGAAGTTCACTGCCTCCCAAGGCCATGGCCCCTCTAGCAGCTTGAACTCAATGGAGTGGTCCCTACAGCGGTCTGAAGACGCAGCATGCTCCTTGGAATCTTCTGAGGCCTTTGGAAAGGCCACATCCGTGTTCGTCTTCTCCCTCTTCCAAGAGCATGCTTTTCTCCACCCCCTTCTGCTGGTGCAGATGTGAGGAGAGCCCCTAAGGAACCCGTGTGCTGGAGCTCCACTCTGAGCTTGCTGCCCAGCGTCCTGCAGTGGAACTCCATCTCACTCCCACACGAAGTGACCATCTCCAGTCTGGAGCTCTTGTCTGGAGCTAGGATGACACTGGCCCACACCTTCCTGGCCCTGCCTTACCTCTGACTCAGAATACTGACAAGAGACAGGGCACCATTTATTGGAGAGCTTTGAAACCCTAATGATTGATCTGATCAGGAAATTTAGAGAAGGCACAGGATACATACAACAAACACTCTACCATCAAGTAAATTAGCACAGACCCCATCGGGGGCGAAGTCAGGGGGGCCAGAGCAGGCTCAGCCACTGCCAGGAGAGACCCAGTTCAGCTCTATCTTTCCTCAGTGGTCTCTCAGAAAGGCACCTTTCAGCTAAGGACAGACCCAGAGTCACTCAACGATAACAAGGAACGGAGTCTTAACACACACACCTGATGACCTCTTCTTCCTGGTGTCCCTTGGCAGTGAAAAGTGGGCCAAAGAACTTGGCCCTTGGGGCAAGAGTGACCAATGTCTGGTTCCCAACTTCTGTACCATACCTGCGTGACCCTGAGAAGCCACTTCACTTTGCCAAGCCTCCTTCCTCATCTGTAAAGTAGAAGAAGCTAGCAGAGTTGGTGGTGGGAGGATTAAGTAAGCTAATGTATGTAAAGCTCCTAGCTCACAGCCTGGCTCTCAACCACCCGGAGGCATTAGGATCTTCCACATCAAGTGTTCTTAAGCTCCTTGATGTGACGAGTTATGACTGGTCTCCTGTAACTGATTCAGTTGCTTGCCACTGCACCAGTTCTAAATGGAGAGACTGTTTACACTTGAGCAAGACACGAAGTCGGTTTTAGGCAGCTACATGGGGCAGGGAGCCATCTAATGAGCACAGATTATTTTTATCCACCATCTTTGCATTGGTGATGTTGCTGTTTTGATACAGGTCAGCCCTTCCTGTCTGGCCCCTGCTCACCCACAGTGTGAGAATTAGATAACGTCACTTGACCTCAAAGAGCATGAGGCAAGTGACTCCCAGTGAAGGAGGCAGAGCTCTACGTAAGGCCAGAAGACCAGAGTGAGGAACCAGCTGAGACTATGGTGTGTTCAGGACCAGGCTGTCACTGGGACAGTGCCACTCTAGAAATAAAATCTCCTTGGTTCAGTTGCGAGTCTGAATTCACTGACCATTTCAGTGGAGTTCACTGTAGGACAGCAAGGTCGGTAGTTAAGGAATGTGCTTTATCCCAAGTGGAGGAAATGCAAAGAGAAAATATCATGTGCATCCAAGAGATCAGGGCTTGAGGCTTCTACCAATGGGACCCACATCCTCCCAGCCCCTTTATCACCATATCCTTCAGGGTTCTGTTAGCAGCAGAAGCTTTGGCTGTACCATTACCATCTCCCCAGTGTGTCCCGAAAACCTGGGGCTCCAGCTTTGCAAAAACAGGAGTGGGCTTGGCCTAAGGACAGAACAAGGTGAATAGGGTACTTGACCCCACTCCCACCTGAGAGGCCACTGGGCAAGTCGGTAGGAGCTCAGGACCGAGAATTAGTGGTATCTTGGAGGACAGACCATCTTGGCCACCTACTGAGGGACTCCGAGCTCCTCTGGCCCTAACTCCTCCCAAAAACATACTGTAACAAGCCCTACATCAGGACAAATGCCTGGGACAGAGACTGTGGCTGTATTCCTCGGCTTCTTTCCGCTCCTCACTCCTGACACTGCTCGGAGGGAGAAGCCTACGCTTGATTTCTCTGCTGGAGTCGCCTCTTCCCAAGTGATTTAGTGGTTGATGCCCGTGACTGAGACATGGAGGCCTATGACCTATGTTGATGGCAACCAGAGGGGAGGGGCCCGGGTACTCTCAAGGCCTGTGGCAGCCCTGACTTTCGTGAAATCATAGCTCAGCCACCATACAGGAAATGGACCCACACACACACACACACACACACACACACACACACACACACAAACACCTGTAGCCCTTGCCTTCTAGATCACATCAGCATGAGTATAAGATGGGATCCTTGGGCAGACTTGAGAACCATCAGAACAGTGGTTCTCAACCTGTAGGTTGCGACCCTTTTGGGTGTTGCATATCTGATCTCCTGAATATACAATTCATAACAGTAGCAAAACTGCAATTATGAAGTAGCAATGAAATGATTTTATGACTGGGGGTCGCCACAACACGAGGAACTATATTAAAGGGCCACAGCATTAAGAAGGTTGAGAACTACTGCATCAGAACAATAATAATGCTATCCACTGAGAGCTGTCCAGATAAAAAGCTTCATGTGCATTGTTTCAACTTCCCCAATACCTCTTTCATTTTATTTTTGACTGCCAATATGTAATTCACACTGAAGAAGACCTGGAAACATCAGGGTCTTCTTCAACATCTCCTCCAAGCACCAAAGCACCTAGGAGACCCAGGTCATCCTGGTGGCGTGCCTCTCTGCAGGAACAATTTTTACACATTATCTCCCAGATCACTGGGGAGGAGTTAGTAAGAGGCCATACCACTTCAAGATGAACCAGGGCTTCTGCTCAGCTGTCCACTTCAACCAACCGTGAACTCTGGACAGTAAACACACACACCTAAACGTTGCCCAAAATAAAACTGGATGGTGCCTCATCGTTGATGTGGTACAGTCAGGCTTTTACCAAGTTATGGGGAAGGGACACCCCCTTAAGCTGTCTGTCACGGTGAGGGACAAATTCCTCAGCAGGAACACTGAGGAGAAAGGTGTTAAGTGATCCTACGTCCTGGTGGCTTAAAGCCACAAAGAGGGAGATTTGTTAAATGCTAAGATTTTTAAAAATTGTTTCCCAAACTCCTATGAAAACTGCCGTATTTTTTGCCCATTTTATGGATAAAGAAGCTATGTTAGTCAGCTTTGCATTGCCGTAGCAAAATACCCAAAGGAAACTAACTTCGCAAGAGAAGGGATTCCTTTCTTCAAGCTCCAGACCCGGTGACCCCATTTCTCTTTGGACCTCTGAGGAAGAACGCTGTCATGGCGGGAGCATGTAGTAGCTCAAAACTGCTTACCTCACAAGCCAGGAATCAACAAGGAAGAGGAAGAGATGGGGCTCCATTAGCTCACACCTGAGGACCTTCCACAGTACCTCACCTCCTGAAGGACCACTGCATCTCCCGCCCTAGGGACCACGCCTTTACGACAAGAGCCTTAGGAGAACAACTATGCTGAAACCCAACGACAACCTGAGGAGGTTAAGGGACTCACCTACACCACACAGCTGGCAGGTGGCAGAGCCAAGACTGAATCCTCAGCTCCCCAGAGGCCAGAAGTTGACACCAACTATCTCCCTCAACCATCCTATACCTTATTTTGCAACAGAGTCTGTTACCGGCACTGGGGTTTACAAATTTAGATAGACCTGCTAGTCAAGCTCCAGGGATCCTCCTGTCTCCACCTCCCAGACCTGCAGTTACAGGGGTGTGCAGACACACTCAGCTTTGTACGTGAGTTCTCGGATCTGAACTCGGACTTACAGCTTTTTACATGAGTTCTCGGAACTCAGGGACTTCCACTTGTGTGGCAAGCATTTTACCAACTAAACCATCTCCAGGTCCTGAACGCCTTCTTCTGACACCCACAAGACACCCGTGGACTCATCTAGCCATCCTGTTCTAACACCTAGAATCCACACTGTAGTCTTCCGGCCCAGCTGGCTTTAGGCAATCCATCATTTGATCAAATCCAGCGTCACTGGCCTGGTTTGGCTGAGACCATTTTAAAAATTTCAATACAAAGCTATGAACAGGCCAGAGTCATTCTCCCCAGGACTCTCCGGAAATCCAAAGTCTTGAAATGGAAGGTGTGAGTTCCCTGAAGTGAGCGGCTCAGGCCACAAATTGCTCTGACCCTTGTGACAGCCTGAGCAAGGACATGCAGGAAATGAGTGTTTAAAGCAGTATTTACTCCTTCCCAGTGTGGCTGTAAATTATTCAAAGCCAGAATGATAATCCTTTAAATAGAACCACAAGTCTGCCTCTGCCATCATGTCCTTACCTTAAAAAAAAAAAAAGGCCCAAATATTCCACCAGGTGGACTTTTTTCAGTAATTTCTGTAAAATTAACCAAATAAAAGTATCATTTTATAATTAGCCCAGCTACCTGTGACAATTGGGAGAAAGGGACAGGGCTGGGCACCAACATAAAACTCAGAGTCTCTAAAACTCATTTCAAGCCAGGCTTGGTAGCAAACACATATCATCCCAGCACTTGGGAAGTGGAGGCCAGAGGATCAGAGTTCAAGACTATCTCCGGCTACCCGGTGAGTTGAGGTCAGGTTGGGCTACGTGAGACTGACTCTACTTCATGACCCCCAGTCACTCTGAACAAATAAAGGCTGAAGAGATGCCTAAGCAGGAAAATACTTGCTGTGCAAGTATAATGACCTGGGTTTGGATCCCAGCACCCAGGTTAAAGCGGGCAGAGACAGGAAGATGCGCTGGCCAAGTAGTTCTATCAAACTGGTGTGCACCAGGTTCACTGAGAGGTTTCTCTCTCAAAGAATAAGGTGAAGAATAATGGAGAAAGACACCTGACATTGCCATCTGGCCTCCACATACACGCATATCCATACGCACATGCACCCACACCCACATGTGCACACATATGAACATGAACATACACACACACACACACACACACACACACACACACACGAGTAACCAAATTTTTCAAATAAATAAATAATAGCTAAAACTAACTTCTGCTGATGCGTTAACCCAGCCCAGGGCTCAGACATGCCCAAGAGCCAGACCCAGCCCCCATGTGGCTCATTCCCCTGCCTGCCTGCCCTTCCTCCTCTGCAGCCATCAAGTGTGGTGCCAGCCTGTCTGTGGGATTATCACGAGGTTTAGTAAAAATAATCCAAGTGAGGCCCTTGGCCTGGTGTCAAGCAGGCAGAAATGTATAAATGTAATTAAAACCATTCAATTAAAAAAAGTACTCCCAAGGGGTTTGCCCCTGCAGAAGTGAGCTCTGCCTGTGCCGAGTCAGCCTCCTTAGCTGTCAGAACCAACCTGAGGAGGCTCACTGAAGTGGAGAGGTATGTGACTATGGACCTGTCTGGGATGGGGAAAAGTGTCCCAGGACCCCAGCAGACACCCAAATCTCAGATGCCTAAGTCTGCATAGGATCCCTAGAACCAGAAAAATGCAAATAAATAAATGAAATGGCTAAGCATTTGCTTATAACCACACATCCTGAGCATTGTATTGCTTAAGGAATCATAAGAAGTTTGCATGTGTTCAGTACAAATTTTTTCCTAAATGTTTTCTGTTCACAGTTGGTTGAACCCAGGGATGCAGAGTCCATGGATCCAAAGGGCCAATTATAAGTCTACTTGTGTGAAGATGGGCAAGATGGGGTTTGGCTGCAGGTAGTGTCAGAGTGGCCTCCTGGGGCACCCGGATGTAAGCCTTGCTTCCTTGCTACACTGTTACCTTCTTATCCTCAGGCTCCAGGCTCACACCTCTCAGTCTCTCTTTCTTTGTTGCCAAAATGACCTCAGGCCTGTTCATACAGTGATACAGCTATGACCGGATTCTCTTCAACCACATGCTCTCGGGTCTACTCATTTCTAAGACTGCCCCTAGCTGGGGTAATGGTCCCTTATCTAGACAGTGAGACATCTTTGCATCTGGGCTAGAATGAGCCTTGGAACCAGGATGGGCAAGTCTTCAACAAGGTCTTCAGGGGTTCCTGTTTTGCCAGGAAACCTAGTCTTAGCAGCAAGCATTGTTGCCCAAAGGGAACCCTGCTGGTCCCCTCAGAGGTGGTGTCTGTGCAGAGGTACCAGGCAGAGTCAGGGGTAAGGAACAGCCCAACCATGTTCACTCCAGCCCTTGTTACTTAAAGCCCACGGTTGTGTATGGGTTTTGATGTACATGAGGATCCTTTCATTTCACCCTGTTTTTGGCAGATCGCATGCTCGCCCCTCCTCTGAGCCCCACACCACAGTCTCCTGTTCCACTTGGATCCGCTGACCCCAGTTTGGAGTCAGAGGATAGGAGACTCCAGAAGTTTTTATTCCTCCGCCAGGTGGAGTTTCTGTCTTGACAATCTGGGTGCGAGTGTGGTGTTTGGGGCCAGAGCCACAAGGTTCTCATCCGAACTTGGCTGAGTCCAAGCACTCATCATGCCCACGCAGTTTAACTCTGGGCTCCTCAAGGGGTGGGAAGGTGAGGTGTACAGCAGAAAAACATCCAGCGCGAGGCAAAGCTAAGTTGGGGGGTGCTTCCTGCAGAGCCCCCCTCTTCTTATAACCTCCCCATCGGGGCTCCTTGAGCACCACCCCTGAGGCTGCATGTAGTCCTGGGTTATCGGAACCAGGCTCTCCTGAGAAGCCACCCCAGCCACTCCAACAGCTCCTGGCATATCCAATGATCACACCACAAAATTTTACACTCCGTGGCTCTCTTGTTCCTTTTTATGTGTGAATTTTCCTTTCCTAAAAACACTTCCAGATCTTTTTAGGAACAAGAAGCCTGTCTTACTTACATTTTTTTTTTTAAAGAAATGCCTCACAACAGCTGCTAGGGTGTCAGAGAACTAGAAGTACTCAATAAATACCATCGGAGGACAATGAATGGGTCGGAGCGGGCTATCATCCAGCACCAAGCTTGCACACCAGAGGGAATGAATGAGCACCCCTCCATCTCCTACTTTATTACCACAGCCCTCTTAGTCGCCACTGCGGTTTTCAGAGAAACAATAAAAATACAAAAAGACAGACAAAAATGTAACAAAGTGGGATGACTTCGTTTGGTAGTTAGAGATAGCTCTGCTTCCCTGGGGGATTCCTGGCTCCTTGTCCTCTCCTTTGCTGGCAGGAATGGAGACACACATTTGGAAAACACATCCCCAACACCCATGCTCTGGGGCTTTTACTTGAGTCTCTTTTCACACCGCCCTGCTTCTCCTGTAAAGCAAGCCACAGGATGGCAAATTTTAATATAAAAAAAAAAAAAAAACCCAGCATACCGTTTAAACTGCTGGTGCTCGGAGAGAAAAGTCGCGCGTAGTATTTAAGTGCTTTTAGCTGCGAGCTGCGCCCTGCACAAGAGATTTCTGTTTACTAATGGTGGCAATTAAGGCGAAGTCTTAGGCTTCACAAAGCCGCTGCTTACTCTAGCAGATATGCTAATCAATTTTCCTGCCACGCATAATTTTTGGCTCTAGCTTAGTCTGCTGTATGTGGCGTATCCCCAGATTAGGCAGCCCCATTCTGTGAGATCCCTCTTCTTGGACACACCCACAACATGGCTTAGCCGTGACCAACGAAGGTCTGGTTGAGATCTGAAATGACTGGCGCAGAAATGCTAGCCACACCACTGTCGCACATTACCTCTTCTGCTTCCTCATTTGCAAAAACAAAGAAAAAAAAAACCCCAGACGATGCTGCAATTGCGTGTACTTGTTTGCATAAAGTACTTAGAATGAATGCTCATCATTGTGAGATATATCACATTCCAGTACACATGTTGTGGTGTAAGGTGAAATGCAGCAGGGCTGTATTAGGCCATGAACACTATTGGAAGGAAAGAGATCAAAGGAACCACAAATCCTCGCCTTCCCGCTCCTGGTTCCTCTGGGCATTTGCTCTCCAGGTGTTTATAGACTTGACTGGTTTCTGCCAACAAATGTCCCCCTGTATCCAGCCTCCAAGAGGCCCCTCAGTGACATTCTCTTCCTGGACATCGTGTCCACAAACAGTCACCCACCTCCAAGGCTAGATCATAAAGGGCACCGTGATTTCTCCCTCTCTCTCCTGGGTCTTTCTGGTGGAAGCAATGAGCCCACTGTGAAGAGGGGCAATAATAGGAACACAGAAGCCTCCAGCTGACGCCTGTGAGGGGGCCACCGTAGATGCAAATCCCATCCCAGTGAAGATGTCACATGGCTACAGCTGGCCAGTATCTGGGCTTTGACCTCAAGAGAGGACCTGTGCCAGAACCTCCCAGAGAGGAGTTCCAGATCCTTGACCTGTAGAAACTGGCATAATGAGTGTTCACGGTGGCACACAACTAGATTGCAATCTATTGCACATCAATAGATTCTAATGCATTCTGGGGGCCACACAAACAGGCCTGGATACTTACTCTAAAAACATTGGCATAAGATATAGAAAGGAGTCCCAAACTTGTAATTCTAGTTACTAGGAGGCTGAGGCAGAAGGATAGATCACAAGGGCTACAGAAAGCCTGTGGCAGGCATTGCCAACTTAGGAAGACCCTGTTTCAAGATAAAAATCACAAGAGGGCTGGAGATGAGACTTAGTGTAGGACCCCTGCCCAGCATTTACCAGGCCCAGGGTTCCAGGACCCTGGTACCACACGCATATTACCCATGCCCCGATGTCCACACAAAGGCAAAGGAAAGAAGTGCAAACAGAATTCTAGTTTTTAAAGCATTTCCTTTGTTGTCCTCAGGGACGTAGAGATTGGCCCTGAGTGTGCTCCGGTGTCGTCTGTCAGCCATCTTTCCTGTCACACTCCCCTTTCTCCACATGTCTGGACACACAGGCTTCAGCTCAGGTAAACTATGGAAAGACGGCCTTTGCCTTTCCACAGCTCCTTTTGGGAAAGCATTCTCAGAAAACCCCTTAGCTCACGAACCAGGGGCAAGAGGTGAGCCTCCAGGGCCTGTTTTATTCAGCACAAGGTGTAGAGCATGAGAGTGAGGGGGGAGTGTGAACAGCCATGAATGTTTGTGCCTCAAGAGAAGAAGCACAACAGGTGTGAAGACGAGAGGGAGGAGGGTCAAAGGCCAAAGGCCCCGTGATGGGCTTCTTCTCTTTGTTCCTTCTGCCTGGCTCTGCTACCTTAAGTGACTACGAACCCTGTAAAGACAGGTGAGCGTGCATCAGAGAAGTCGATGAAGGGCCAGCCTCTGCATCATCACCTGTGTGTTGGAATAAAGATGGCCCAGCAGCTCTAAGGCACAGAGAGTAGGAGACCAGAGGCGCTGTGGCGTTTCACGGAGCTGTCACATAGGGGAGGGCGGGCTTTTGAGGTCCTTGTGGGCATCCTGAATGGAATGGTGAATGGAAGGAAGGGTGGGATGGAGGGAGGAAGAGGAGGAGGAGAGGGGAGAGGGATGCAGAGAAACAGATGTGAACTCTTAAGGACTGGCAACAACAGCCTCCTCTTCATCTTTGTACATTCAAGCTTATCCAGGGCAGAAGTTTTGTAATCATTCATGGAATAAAAGAATGAGCGGATGAGTATATAATACATGAACAAATAAACAGATCAATTAACTTGCAAGTCACAGTCTGATGTAAGCACTCCAGCTATCCACTCAGGGCTGCAGTGAGCCTAAAGTGTGTGACTCTGTTTCGTGAGCTTACACAATTTGTCATTGCATAGATAGCTATCGGCTTACATACTGTCCATAACCTCGCGATTCACTGCTTACAAAAAGACATCACCTCTCCTCCAGGCCCACCAGGCATTCTGTCCTCACTTCCTGACGTCCATCTAGGGTCAGCGAACGGGGTGGGCTGTAGAATGAATGTCACAAGCAAATGCATGGGTCAGTCTCCAGGAAGCAGAGCTCAGAGGCTACAGAGCATCGCTTGTGAGATCAATGCCTTGTAATTCCCTTCCAACATCGCTCCAGGATTCTGGAACCCAGCATGCCATTCTGCTCTGCATCTCTGAACCGTCATAGGTGGGGTATTTGAGTCTTCCACCCGTGAAGTTCCACAACAGCCACAAAGACTACCTCCCCACACAGCAGCTCCACTGTGGGCACCGGCTGCTGCAGATTAGCTCAAGCTGACTGTCTTTCTTCCTAATCACAGGGAGAATTTCAATAAAAAGGAGATCATTCCAACAGCAGCTGTCAGCTCTGGCGCAGTCCTGGTAATTACTACCTTGTCAGACCTTGAAATCCCCCTGCAGTCCACGCCACAGTCCTGAGTCCATCTGAATTCATGAATTATTTGCAGAGATAATGAAAGAGATCAGATTACTTTTCAACTACATTTGAAATTAAATTAACCAGCAAGACCATAGGCAAAGATTCTCACATCCTTAAAATAGCAGACTGACTCCCTTCTCTTTACTCGGGCTCTCCAGCTAGACCACCACTGCCTTTTGCTTCTCACTGAAGCCTCAGAAGGACAGTTAACTGGAGGAGCCACCCCATTAGAGGTGTGCACATGTTTATGAATGCACATATGTGTACCTATACAAGCATGCATGTACATGTACTGAACTTGAGGAACCATACCATTAGAAAGTGTGCACATTTTTATGAGTATGCACATGTACATGTGTGAGCATGTATGCACATGTGTGCATATGTATATGTGTACATGTGTATGTGTGCTTGTGTGTACATGGATGTTTATGTATATACATGCATGTATGCATGCATTATATGCATGCGCATGTATATGTACGTGTGTTTGTATGTACAGCTTAAGCTGACCTGAAACTCATGGCAGTCTTCCTGCCTCAGACTCCCATGTGCTGGGGTTTCAGGAATGAGCCTCCGTGCCAGCTAACAAGCTGCCTATTATGTTCAGCATCTTCCTGCTCAGTCTCTCTCTCCCCCTTTCAATGCCCACTACCGGTGGTGACATTCTAGAAACCAATCCTTGAAAACTAAACAAAAAAGCTACTATGACACTAGGGTCACTGCTTGTCTTCCTCCGTTCTTTCTGTTTACTCTCTAGTAGGTGATTTATAAATGTGTGATTCTAGCCTTCTTCTCAAAATCCTCCCCTACCTTCTAAAACATCTCAGTAACCCGGTAACATCCAAACCCAATGTATCTGTGGCGGCTGCACACTCACCAACCCCTGCTGTGTGGGTCATCAGGGGCACACAACTGAATTCTGATCAAAGACGGGGGGGGTGGGGTGCTGAAATACCACTTCCATGCCCAGCTCATCCAAACCCTGCCCTGGGATCTCCTAAGTCTGCTCCTTTCTGCTGCTGAACAGGAGAATTCTGTAGACCTTGGGGACCTAGAGGGCTATGAGATGGGAGGAACCTGGATCTGCTTGACCGGACACTCTCATAGAAGCCACAGATTAACCTCTACTGAGTTTGGGGTTTGCCTTGTACCATGCTTGGCCCCCATGGAATGGAGACTGAACTCAGCCTGATCCTCATTCTGCTTCCTGTGCTGTGGCTGAGGAGGCTACTCCTACACCATAGGGGTGTGTGAAAGAGGCCCGCTGCTCACACAGAAAAGACTCCCAGGAGGGCAGGGTAGGCCCTCAGACAGGCTTAAAAATGGCTCAGAGGGCAAAGAAGACGCTGGAGTCTGGTTCTGTTGTGCTTAGAGGGTAAGAGCCAGGTATGGATTCCCCCCCCCCCCCGCCAGGGTTTTTTGTAGTCTGGACTTCTAGATGGTAGAAGAGAAAGGAGAGAGGAGGTAGTGAGAGTGATGGGGCTTGAAAGCTGTCAATCATCAAACATGGAGTCAAACTCTATTGCCCTGTAGCTAGGACTGCCATATTCAACATCAAACTGAGCCCATTATTTTCCCTAAGCAATTTATCTTCCTCAAGAAATAGCCCTACACATGGCCACCAGTAGCCCACCTGTGCACTAGTGGATGGCCCCACCCCCATGCACAAATGGGCAACAGTGATTGAACTCAGGGAGTGTTCTAGTTTGCTTCCCATTGCCGTGATAAAATACCATGACCAAAAGCAACTTGGGGAGGAAGAGGTTTATTTAATCATACAATTCCCAGGTCACACTCCGTCACCAAGGGAAGTCAGGCAGGAATTGAAGGCAGGGTCCTGGAGGAATGATCTGAAGCAGAGACCATGGAGAAAGGATGCTTGCTGGTTTGCTTCCCTCTGGCTTGTTCAACTGCCTTTCCTTCATAACCCAGACCTAGGAATGGCACCACCCACAGTAGGCTGGGACTTCCTACATCGAAGAGCAATTCAGAAACATACCTCAGGGCACAGGCCCATCTAGCCTAGGTCATTCTCCAGTTGAGTACCACCTTCCCAAGTGACTCTAGCTTTGTGTTAAGTTACCACCTTACATATGACTGGGATTATAAGTAACCAAAAATAGGACATGAAGTTGGGAGGAAGAAGGGGTGATGGGCACTAGGGGGAGCTACAGGGAGGTAGTGGTGGGTAAATTTGATCAAAATACATCTGTATAAGTGTACATTCTCAAAAAATAAAAAATATTATTAAAAAAAAAGGAGTAGCTCTCAAACCCACCAAAAACATCCCCTTTCAGTCAAGTCCCACAGTTCCTATCTTCTCATGCAGCCTTCAAAATTGTCCTCTGAGCCAATTAAACACCCCAGGAACCACGTGCTCAAGCCTGAAGCCTGCTCCCTGGAGGTGACTCCTGGACACAAATCTACCAACTACTAGTTTGTTGTCTTGGAGAATACATGAAGTCTGTCACTTAGGTTTCCTCATTTGCTAAGAATTAGTGACAGTACCTACCCCATGGAGTGACTGTGAGGATACTATGAAGTTCATAAAACAGTCAGGCTACTGTTTGGCATACAGTAAGTGTCCTGTAAATGCCTGATCTAGACACCTTTGTAATGTGTCTCTCACCTATTTTTGTATAGTCTCTGCTCTACTTGTAACTGTCTCCCAACCCAGCCCCCACTCTAGAGCCAGAGTGAACTTTTGACCATATGTGGTGGTGTGAATAGATATGACCCCCATAGACTCAGGTGTTTGAATGCCCATAGGGAGGGGCACTATTAGGAGGTGTGGCCTTGTTGGAGGTGTGGCTTTGTTAGACAGAGCCACTGTGGAAGTGGGCTTTGAGGTCTTCTTTGCTCAAGCAATGCTCTGTGTGGGACACAGTTCACTTCCTGTTGCCTGCAGATCAAGATGTAGAACTCTCAGCTCCTTCTCCAGTACCATGTCTGCCTGCCCGCTGCCATGCTTCTCACCATGATGATAATGGACTAAACTCTGAAACTGTAAGCCAGCCCCAAGTAAATGTTTTCTTTATAAAAGCTGCCATGGTCATAGTCTCTCTTCACAGCAATATAAACCCTAAGACACCATACAGATCTACCGTGTTTCTGTCTTTTTCCTAATGCTTCAGTCATATTGGGACATTCTGGCCCTCCCTTATACTAACTCTGACATCTCTACTTTACTCCATCAAAAAAGGCCCAGTAGAATAACCAAAGATACAGTCAACCCCAGCCTAGCAGCCATTGAGAAATAAGCAAACACAATGGCTGATACTATCCATACACAGTAGCTAATGCTATCCATACACATTAAATATAAAAATAAATGGTCATTCCTGAATCCAATGATAAGTAATATTACTGGCAGAACTAGCTAGAATAAAATAATCTTGATAATGCTTAAAAACTCTCTCTCCCATGATAAGACATGTGAGTTATAGATTTACTGAAGAATTACTTCTGATCGATAACTGTGGAAACTAGAATTTGATGTGGATTACCACCAAAAAATAGAATTGGTAAGGATTTCACCCTTGGATAAAAGTTCAGCAGGCTGAAAAAGCACCCTATAATAAATCTGTTAGTGTCTACACACTGCTATAAGAATTTGGTATTGCAAAGCCTGACTCAGGAAACTTGGACCTAGTAAAATTACTGGTTCCACGTAAAACTCACAGTGGCAGAAGCTATAATTTTAGAAATCTGACTAATCTTCTTCATGAATTTTGCACAGAAGATAATTGATCTTGGTGAAAATAATTTTAGGAAAATGATAATGGAAAGATTTGGAACTGTTTTAATGAAGCTATGAATTAAACCAGCTGAACATAGTTCCCTACAGAAATAGCTTTCTCAGTAAAGCCATCAGCATGGGTGAGGTTCTCATGTAAGGACTCAGATTTTTTAGACATGGAAAAAACCCCACCCATGAACCAAAAGACAAAAAACAGTGTCAGAAATGTCTGTATTCTACCTGCCAATAGTCTTACACAGGATGGGATAGTCTACATGCCAAGGACAAACTTTCAAAGAGCAGCAATTTGTCTTCCTCTGGCCCAGCCTCTCAGCCTTTCCCTCTAATAATCTATTTATTATTTAGGCATTTAATTTATTGCTCTCTAAGCCTTTGTAATGTGTCTCTCACCTGAGTCTCTGCTGTACCTGAAACTTTCTCCCAAGCCAGCTGACACACTACAGCCAGAGTGGACTTTTGAACATACAAATCTACCATGTTTTCTTCTAATACTTCAGTCGTGTTGGGACATTCTGACCCTCCCTTATACTGACTCTGACATCTCTACTTTGCTCCAACTTTAAAAAGTGCCCATAAAAATTTAATTTATGCATTCAATTTTTTTCCAGTGCTGGAGTTGAAGCCAGAGCCTTGCACATGCTAGACAAGCACTCTACCACTAAGCCACATCTTCAGCCCTTAGATTTATTATTGAAAATTATTGTAGAAAAACTCCTGCTGTGACTACTATGTTAATAATCCCTCATAACTACACTGCATATTCCACCCTATAAGTTGATTTCACGTAAATAATTTTATTCAGTATTCATGTCATCCTTGCAAAACCATTCATTAGTGTTCCTCCCTCACAGTTGAGTGAGCTGAGAGTCAGAAAGGCTAAGACATGTGATCAGCACCACACAGCCAACAAGAAGTGGAATCAGGTCCTCCCCACATCAAGACCAGTGCTCATGCAATGATGTAAGAGTTTGTAGACTGCCTGGTCAACCACACAGCCCTGGTTGAAAACTAGGCATAAAGAAAGTATCTGGTGATGGAGCCAGGGTCCCTACCGCTCCTGAATGCCTTACACCTCGGTATCAACAACTCTGAATCCTCTGATTCTATTCCACCTCTGGCTGCTCTGGAGCACCGTGAGTGAAGAGACTGTGGTATTTGAATGAACCCAGATTACATCTCATTGTACACCTCAAGCCTTCTCTCTCCTACGTCCCTTGGGGCCAAGCTGACCAATGTCCCCAAAAGTTGAATCTGCACAAAGCAGGGAAAGAGAGGAGGCTAAAGTCATTCTCTAGGACTACCCATCACTCTCTTCCCTTCCAGGATCCCCATATCCAAGAACTCCCACTGTGGACATAGTGGGAGCCACTGAGCTTGTTACCCCACAATAGCCAACACTACAAATGACTCCAGGCCACTTAACGGCACCTGGGGAAATATGCATGAGATTCCTGTATGTTACTCCTCAAAGAATACTGTTTGACCACCAACCAAGACTCTCTCAAGCCAAGAGACAACATCCAAAGGCCAGCCCTTTGCTCTCCTTGGCTCAAGGTTTCCTAAATTGTCCTGTACCTGAAAGATAATGACAGAATTCCATCAGTCACTCTGGGTATGAAGGGCCAGCTGTCTGCTCCCTTGGATCTAAAAGTCCATATTTCCGTAATTAGGAGATTCTAGAAGTTTGTACTAATGAATCAGTCTTCTCCATGTACCTCTGCCTATCTGCTACTGAATACAAGAATATTCTGGGGTGTAGCCCACAGGAGGTCCTCACATAGTTGAAGCATCTTCTTCCAGAAGCTTCTCTGAAATAGAGTAGAGCTAGCATGCTCTGGACAGGTTCGCAGTTCTCAGTGTTCTGAGCCCCAGAAGGCAGCAACTACCCCACTAGATTCTCAGTGAATCTTTTCAAGCATAGAGCTGTGAGTTGAACAAGCCTCCCACAGTGAGCCAGGGAAGCCAAGGACCCCAGGGACTCATTCCAGCCTTTTAATCACAGGGCCCAACTCTGCTGTCCTTCGAGGAAGGCAGATTGCACTGTCAACTGCACGAGCTGTTAGTCTACTCCACACTCGCCACTCAACCTGGCCCCCAAGCCCTTTAGCCCCCACCCATTTGGGTTTTACAACTACCCTTAAGCCAGTTTCCAGACCTTCTGTTTATGTGTTGTATTTCTTCCAGTGCGTCTGAATTGCTGACAATTTTCTCAAGTCCCTTTTCCCTGGCCTGCTTTAACTCTTGCCCTGCATTGATTGGCTTTCTTCATATGCAAACAATGAATGGGGACAGGTCCAGTGCAAGTCCCAGTGACGTCCACTCAAGAGGACCATTCATCTTAGGGTGACGCTGCTGTGTGAGACAGCATTCTTTCGTCACCTCTCTTAAGCATCCTAGACAGTGCCAACATCCACATGCTGCAGAGTCAGACTCTGGCATGGGTTGACCCTCCTTGTTGAACTGAAAGTCAATTTTGGGGTTCCCAGTGACCAACCCAGAGAAAGATGACACATGTGTTAAATGAAAAATACAACCTGTGCTCTTTCTTATAGTCAGACAGGGTTAGTGCCAGGGCTGCGGCTGAGTTTTATCAATAATTTTTGCACTAGACTTAACAACACAGTCAAGTCCTGGGTCTTGGGGTTTGTTTTTTTTCATATAGTTCTGAAATATTCCTTAAGGGTAAAGGCTGGTCACTTCAGATACAGGGTTCCACACATAATCTAACCCACCTGCTGATACCTCCACTCTTGGAGAGGGCTTGATCTGTTTTATGGAGCTTAGAAAGTTAGCTCAACTTTGAGGGTCATTTCCCACTTAGCTCTAGGAAAGCAGATTAGCACCCTAAGACTTTCCCATAAGGGCAGTTGATGGGCAGAATCCCTCGCCCAGAGCCTTTTGCACTATCAGGCTGTCTTCACTGCAGGATCCAAACCCACCATCCTGGGTGGGGGCCGATGGCTGTCTCGCTATGGTTTACTGTGGGCCTGGCATTTAACTGGGTTCTCCTTCTCTTTCCTTCTCTTGCTCTGGAATAAACACACATCTTGCCACAAAGGTGACGATGCTTTTGTGATGTGACAAGCATTTCTGAAAAGGACAAGGATTTACTGTTCACACTTCTGGTGACATTTGAACAGAGACTTGGGGCTGGCATTTAAGTCTTTCTTGCTGGCTTCTCAGGTAGTCAGATTCCAGAGAACATAATCGTGTCTGAGACCACTGTGTCTCCCAATCACAAGGCAGGTGTCTTCCTTGAGGCACCTGGGCGTACAGTGTGGAGACTGCAAGAAAGGAGAGAGAGCAACGCCCCAGAATCAGTTGAGAAAGAAGAAGGAGCGGTGGTAATGGGGTTTGTTTTATGTACCAAGTACAAGACTGGGTACCTCACAAAGCTCTCTTTCCTCTGGTTTGGACCATCCAGTGAGGTGGGTGGATGCCTATTATGAGTAACTACTATCCTCCCAGCCAAGTAACTGCCATCCTGGGGAGTTCAGCTGAGCGCCCTTGTAAAAGGATTATCCCAGCTGGGCTAGTTGGTTGTTTATATCCCTTCATGGACATTGAGGAGGGTCAAGAGGCTCTCACCTGAGTGTTCAGCTGCTCTCTAACCCCTAACATATGTAATGCTGCCTCGGGGAGGAACTAGAGTAGACGGGATAGTGTAACTGAGATGGGGTGGGGTGGTAGGGGTGGTGGCGGGGGAGGTAAGGTGTGGTGATATTTTATTTGTGCTGGAACAAATAAAACTTATCTGGGGATCAGAGAACAGAACAGCCACTAAATTAGACATAGAGGCCAGGCAGTGGTGGCACACACCTTTAATCCTATCACTCGGGAGGCAGAGATCTGTCTGGATCTCTGTGAGTTCAAGGCCACACTGGAAACAGAGCCAGGCATGGTGACACACACCATTAATCCCAGGAAGTGATGGCAGGAAGCAGAAAGTTATATAAGGCGTGAGGACCAGGAACTAGAGGCTTTTAAGCTTTTAGGCTTTTAGCAGCAGTTCAGGTGAGATCCATTCAGGTGAGGACTCAGAAGCTTTCAGTCTGAGGATTCATGGAAACAGGATCAGCTAAGGAGTTGGCGAGGTGAGGTTGGCTGTGGCTTGCCCTGCTTCTCTGATCTTTCAGAATTCACCCCAATATCTGGCTCTGGGTTTTTTTATTATTATTATTAATAAGACCGTTTAGCAATTTGACTACAGTAAGGTGGGGGGAGGGGTTCCCATCTATGGCTATGTGGAAGCCTTCATCCATGATGGATAAAGGCTTTCCAGGTGTAACATTTTGGGAGTGGAGCACCCACACTCCTGAAAGTAACCCCTCATCTACGCTCTGTAAGGAAGCCCAATAAATTCATTGGTTCCCCAGAGTAAACTCTGGTTGGCTCCTAGGAGGAGGGTGGATGCTGCTTACATCTCCCGCTGGGGAGGAACATTACCTAGCAGAATATGATTCTATTCACCCCAGTACTCCAGGAGGAGACATGGGCCCCACCTGCATGGGGACCCTGAAGTGACCTGCCTCCAAAGAAGAACCTGCATCCAAGTTAGCAGAGAAAAGTGGGACTAGGGTCTGCGGATCAAAGCATCTTCACACTTTGCAGATAGGTGTGGCTGATCCTAGCTCCACCCCGGCCCCACTCCCTGCAGCGCTGGACACCCTAAATGGCTGCCCTTCCTGTTACTGAACTTCATTTCTTTTTAAAGGCAGGGTCTCACTGTGTAGCCCAAGTGGTCTTGAACTCATGATTCTCCTACTCTTGCCTCAGAGGGCTAGCATTCTAAGCATGTGTCATCACACCTGACTTGTAGCTTGGACATTTAGCATCTCCTAAAGGTCCCCAGGGTGACACCACTGGGAAGCGGTAGAGACCCTAGCCTCTTCCTGTCTCGGACTTTCCACCACGATGTGCCGCCACAAGCCCAAAGGCATGGACGGGGCTGAATAACCACGGAGACAAATAAACCCAGGAGACAAAAATAACTTTCTCTTTATAAGCTGTCAAATTCACAGAAAGCTGGACGTGATAACCCCCCACGTGATTTCAAGTGGACAACAGTGGCAGCATCACTGGTGTCCCAGCCAGAGTGGATGACAGGCCTGGTCATGAAGGCAGTGCCACCAGGAGCCCAGACCCCAGACCCAGCAGCCACTGTATATCCACTGCTGCATTAAAGATGCAGCTATCGTCGCCTTGGTTACTGGCTCCCGTGATGTGGTCACACAACTGAGACCAGGGTGCACTAATAGTAAGTGCTCAACCCGCACTCAGATTGGGGGCGGGGGGAGAGGGAGAGAGCAGGACATTTAACAAGTGCATTTGCCAAGTTCTGTGATGTCAACGCTTTCATCATGGGCAATGTCCAGGTACTAATGACATCAGTGAACTTGAGGTTGGGAAGGCTGAACAGGAGCACACAATCACATGGCATCCACATTTCTACCACAAATTTGACAGCCAGCACTTACAGAGCACACAGAATACTAAATGTATGTTAGGAAGTGGGCTTGTAACTACACATCTTTGTCTCCTGCGTAAGTAATCTCAGCTTACATAACTTTGGTTTTAACAGTGGCTGCACTTAACAACTGCCAGCAAATTCCCTATAAAACAGAACAGTTGGTTCCTGTAAGCCCTGACGAGCCACACCAAATACACAGCTCCCTGGAAAAGGAGAAAACATGGTTGCCACACGGTAGCCAAGGGCCCAAGTTCAAGACATAGAAAAGCCTCTCTGGGGCATCCAGGAATGTTGGGGAAGAACTGCATGGGGTGTGGGAGGTGTCAGGAATGGCCACATAAGCGGTCAATGTCTGGAGGTTGTCTTTTGGTTGTGGCTGTTTCTGGATCATAAGCAGCAACTGAGACCCAACCCCCTAGTTCTGACTGAGGTCTTCCTGTACTAACAGAGCTGTGAGGAATGTGCTGGACATTCTCATCCCATCATATGCAGTTCTCTGTGAGGAAAGAACATTCCTCTTCCCAGACAGGGACCCTACCTTTCCCCGGGAATGCCCACCAGCTTCCTGAAGAAGCTCTGCCTTGCTTAGCTCCATCTCCCAGAGAGAGTACTGTCATAAGAGCAGTCTGGAATCCCTCCCTTCCTCCTTACCTCCCATGCTTTGCTTTGGGGCTCAACCTTGGAGCGGACGCAGTGGGGAAGATGGCCAGTTTGGGTCTAAGGACCAGGGGAGGGAAGGCTCTACAGAGTCACATGCCAGAGCACAGTGTGGAACAGAGCAGCCCAAGTCGTCCGTCCCCCCCCCCCCCCCCCAAGAAAGGGCTATAAAACGGATCTGCGTGATAACACAGTGTGAGTGCAATTAATTGTTGTCAAAGCATTTTGCTGGCTGCATTCATCTCTTACGTGGGAGAATAAAACTGTCATAATGATGACAATTTTATTCAACATTGGTGCAATTACCAAGCCTAAAAATAGGGAGCAGAGGGGGTATTTTTCTTGAGGCTGAACTGTTACCCCTGTTGCATGGCTGGGATTGTCACCACCACCCCCTACCCCCACCCCCAGGAAGGAGAGAGGACAGGAAGAAAACAGACTCGCTGAGAATTGCTACTATGAGACACATCTAGGTTTTTTTTTTTTTTTCCCTACATAATCCTCTGGCACATCAGAGGGAGGAGCAGTGTGGGGAGGAGGGAGGGGCAGTGTGGGGAGGACCAGGAAATGAGATTTTCTGGGACAAGATTGTAGAGACAGGCTCTCTGCTATGAGCTCTCCAGACACAGTTGACTTATCACACCCATGGAGGCAGTATACACCTTCTGTGACAGACGAGAAAGCGGCGTCTCAGAAAAGTTAAGCACCACAAATTCGCCAACTGTCTTTCTGATTGCAGTCCGGCACCCCAGGTTGCTTGCTGTGAGACACTTGAGGCTTGCTACTCAGCTCCTGTCCTGTCCATCATCACTCTATCTTTCACATCCCAGCACCCCTCCTATACTGCATCACTCTTTTGAGAATGCAAAAGTATCAAGGCCCTAGAAGCAAAAAGACTCTGGTTGGCAACTTCGCAAGTATGACTTTGTTCTGGGTCCTTGACCTCTGTAAGTTTTGTCCCAAAGCTTTCAACTATGACTATGAAGACATTCACAGTTCCTCCTTCATAACATCACTGTGAGGACTGAATGAGATATATATCGAATGGTTGGCAGGAAGCTGGCGCACTGGGTAGCACGTAGATGCCAGGGCAGAACTTCCTGTATAGAGTACTCACCATTACCAGGCACACCAGACGTGAAGTCACACCATCTTTACAGCAAGCCAGGAGGGAGACTGGCATTCTTCTCTCCCCTTAGCAAAGGTTGACCTTAAGTGACTCACCACCATCCAGGTCACACAGCACAGCCACATAGGGCTCCCGCAGGGAAACAGGGCCCATACTCCAGGCTAGCTCAGGCACAGGCTATGCCCCTGAAACACTCTGACCTATGCTTGGTACATGGGTTCTATCTTGCTCAACAAAAACATTTCCTTTGGGTTCTTGAGGCTCCGGGGAATCTGAGGCATTTCTCCGGCCTTGTTCTCTCCTTCCTTTCATGGGGCATACAATGAGAGACAAAGTTAGCCACCCAAGCAAAATTCCGTGGAAGAAGCCTGCATGGTTTTAAAGCCACGCCCCTGACCAGCTGTGCATGTCTGCAAGCAGCTCTTCTCATTTACCGAGGCACCTGGCACCCACCTGTACTCCATCAATAGCCCATCCACCTTATTTCTACCATCAGGAAAATGAGCTTCTCCTGGGGGACTGAAAATTAGTTGTAACTCCCGTGAGATCACTGGACTTATTTCCCAATCACAATTGACGGCAGGGGAAAGTTTCGAATGTGTTTCTTTCAGAAAGGTAAGAACTACCATGTTAAAGGCCTAAGGGAAGAATTGCTCACATCCCTGAAAGAGAGCCATGCCCCGAGCACTCCCTCTAAAGCACTACGCTTTCAAGTCCTTCCTCATAAAAGTCAGTGCTAGCCGTTGAACCTTGGCAGGACCCCAAGCTAAAGGGACAGAAGGGACATTGTTCTCTTAAGTCAGACTTCAGGTTCAAAAGCAGGTCTTCAAAGTTTCCTCTCTTTAAAACCGAGAAAACACCTGGATTTTGTGGAGGATCCAATGTGGCAGCAAAGTATAAAATGTAAAGCCTTGGCATATGAATTTCCTGATTCCACATTAACAATCTTTGATATTGGTGTCTCCTGTCAAAAGCTACTTCAAGCCCTTTTGGAAGAAGGTGAAGTATGAAACAGACTCCCCCTGAGAGGCACACAGACCCCTTCCTTACCTTCTCCATGTCATTTGGTTTTTTTTTTTTTTTTTGGGTTTTTTTTTTTTTTTTTTTTTTGCAAGATGGTGATGGAGTTTGCTTTGCACCTGCCACCCAGACTTCACTGCTTGCTGGCCATAACTAGCCATCCTGCGAATGGTACCCCGTTGAGACCATGCAGCCTCAACAAGTTACCCAGCAGTAGCAAGGGCTCCAGCCAAGGGAAAGCATCCTCCCTCCACCTCCTCCCCCC